>VXAZ01003895.1:158376-216047 GCA_013399875.1 Gymnorhina tibicen
TACCACAGAAAACCGTACCTGTTCGATCGGAGAGGAGAGGAGAGGAGAGGAGAGGAGAGGAGAGGAGAGTCATCACAAAGAAAATTACGTAAAAACATGCATATGTTGAATTCATTATTAACTTGCATTACTTTCATGCTGAGTAATTAAAACAGAGTATCGGACATGAGATCAAACTTTCTCAAGGAAAGGAATTTGGGAATTAGGGTTAGACAAAAAAAATATTTTCACCAAATTTGGAAATGGTTTTTTATCGAATAGTTTTGTAAAATTCTGAAGAATTCCTTTAATAAAACTGTCAGTCCAAAAGCAACCTGACAGTTTTAACTTATCTCTAAGCATGTAAATATGTGTGTTCATTTGGGGGGGTGGGAGGTCATGTGTGAAATCAGTAGCTGAAATAATGAATGAAGTAATTCTAATAATTTTTTCTGGTTTCAGTCACATATCTCCTATACAGGGTAATTCAAGATAGTTAATTCCAGCTAACATAATGAGTAAATAACAAGTGGTTTAGTTAAACTGCACAAAATCCCTGTGTGAAAGCTATAATGAAAATTAACCAGGGTTTAATTCAATGAGTTCAAATCACTTCCAAAGTAAATCAAGCCAAATCAAATTAAGGTCATTACAGTTTTCTATGAGATGGTCCAATCAGGTGTTCAACACAAATTAGTCATATGACTTAAATAACTAATTCAGAATGATTTTCCTGAGCATCTTTCCCTGTGCAGACTAGCCCTTAGACTCAGTCAGTGACACCACCTACAAAGCACTCCAGTGGGGGTTGCCCAAGCAGGAAACCAGCCTGCACTGGCAGAAATGTCTTCTGCCTGCCAGGTCCCCACCACAGCAGGAGATGCCACAGGAGACAATGCTGTTCTGGCAACTGAGTAAAGTTCACTCAGAATATTGATGGATTATTTACATGAGTATTGGCATCTCAAACTCACCTGCAGTTAATTCCCCTTTCAAAGCTGGATATTGCCTGAAAAAAGCTTAAAAATTAATCTAAGAAGACATACATATATTTATAATAGCAGTGTTATTTAGAATTCAAGTATTACACTTGGAGAGTTTTTCACTAAATAAATCAAAGAATTCAAAAGTCCTTCCCCTCCTCCAAGAAATACGCATTTCATTAATTATCATTTATTGATTTCATGCTGGTTTATTCCTGATAAATAATGTTACAAAAAAAAATGCAGTCACTGGTTACAGCCAGCACAGCTTCATGAGAGGGGAGACCTACTTGTGGAACATGATTTCCTTCTCTGACAGGGCAACCCACATAGTTGACCTAGGAAAGCCAGTAGATGTGATTTTTTTGGACTTCAGCAAAGCTTTTGGTACTGTTTGTCACAGATCCTTCTGGACAAAATGTCCAGCACACAGATAATAACCATGTTCCGTGATGGGTGAGCAACTGACTCAGGGATCAAGTACAAAGAGTGACAGTGAATGGGATGACATCAGGCTGGTGCCCAGTCACTTGTGGGGTTCTGTAGGGCTCCATCCTCTGCCCAGTTCTCTTCAACAGCTTCATAAATGAGCTGGACACATGACTTGAAAGAATATTAAATTTGCCAACAACACTAAATTGAGAGGAGCTGCCCTTGAGGGCAGAGAGGCCTTGCAGAGAGACCTTGGCAAATTAGAGAGATGGGCAATCACCAACCATGTGAAGTTTAACAAGGGCAAGTGCTGAATTTTGTGCCTGGGATGGGGCAACCCTGGATGTGTGTATGAGAATGGAATGAAAGGCTGGAAAGTGAAAAGACGCCTGGGGATTCTGGTCAATGGCAAGTTAAACACAACTCAGCAGTGCCCTGGCAGCCAGGAGGGCCAACAGTGTCCTCCTGTCTTGGGGTGACTGTGCTGTTGTATCCCCTACCATTGCTCTATGCCCAGACATGATTCCTGAGCCTTCTATGCCTTTAAAACTGGATGCAAGAGACAGAGAAAAAAATTGAGCGAACTTTTCAAAACAGTTTGTGCTTCAAGGACACAGAGATTAGCTACTTCTGCGGCGGGCAGAGGAAGCACTTTTTTCTGGCTTTTCGGTCAGTTTTCTTCAGCTCTGTTTCTTCGGAGAGGGACGGAGAGTTGAGGGTTTTTTTTTCCTCTTGGGACATCGTTTTGTTTTCCTTCTTCTCTTCTGGACTTGTTCGGAACACCAGAACGTCAGAACCCCACCGGGGGACCTTCCACCGGCCTGGAGGGGGGCCCCCCACACCAACCCAGCTCCGAGGAGGAGGAGAGAGACCACACCCACAGAAGGACTCTAAAATCTTTCAGGTTTTCTCTCCAGAGCGAGAGATTTTATTATTTAGTATTATTAGTATTGTTTTCCTGTGTGTTTGTTAAATAAATAGTTTTATTTTCTCCTTCACTTTCCTCTGAGGAAAATTTGTTTTTTCCCGAACCCAAGTGGGGGAAGGGGTGGTTTTTAACCTGCCTTCCTTTGAGGAGACGTTCCTTTTGGACGTTTCCCTGAATTTGGCCTAAACCATCACACCTCCTTATGAAGAGCAGATGAGGTCACTTGGCTTGTTCAGCCTGGAGAAGAGGAGATCAAGGGGAGACCTCACTGTGGTCTTCAACATCCTCATGAGGGGAAGCAGAAGGGCAGGTACTGATCTCTTCACTCTCATGGCCAGTGACAGGACTTGAGGAAATGGCCTAAAGTTGTGTCAGGGAAGGTTTGGGTTGGATATCAGGAAAAGTTTTTCACCCAAATAAGGGTCGGGCACTGGAACAGGCTCCCTAGGGCAGTGGTCACAGCACCAAGCCTGAGTTCAGGAAGTGTTCATACAGTGCTCTCAGGCACATGGCGTGATTCTTGGGGTGCCCCGTGCAGGGCCAGGAGTGGTACTCACTTATCCCTTGGGTCCCTTCCAACTCAGTGTATTCTATGATTCTACGATTCTCTTGCCTGAGATACTTTATCTGTCAAAGACACATACCAAATATATACCTTGACCTTGAGGAATTGCCAGTCTGATTCTAATCTAGTTGAACAATTTACTTTTGCAAGGGAAAAAAGGTTAGTCCCAACAATCTCCTGAATTTGAGCAGAATTTCGTGAAACTTGTACTGCTGTTTATTCACACTCTTTACTAGTCATAGAAATCATGTACAATTTTATTCCAGAAAGCTAGTGTCTACTGAGCCTAAGTAATCAGAAGGATGTCAGATAAACGGAATTCTAAGACAAATTTAGAGCAGAATAAATGTGTCGTTGTGCTACATTTATGACAGCCAATCATTTCTGCTTTTGCCAAAACTGGTCACAAGTAACAGTCCCCAACATTGCAGATAGTTAGAAAACTACTTATTTGATATCAACATCCATCTATGGTGAAATAACTCAAGAAGAAATGCTTGTAATACATAACATAATGATATAGAAATCAAAATTTGTGTTATAGAACTGTATCAAGGAATCATTGAGACATATGGGCAGACCTGGCACTTGACTAATTTTCTCTTTGGAGCTTCTGAAAGAAATTCTGTGGACTGCCTTGGCCAGTATATTAAAGTGCTTAACTATTCTCACTCTTATAAACATTTTGTTACTTATATTCAAAATCTTTCTTGGCTTAAATATGGTTGCTACTGCTTGTCTGGTTCAGAAGGGCTCATGGAAAGTGGTTTCTTTCTTTTGTCTTTGCACCTGTTTTAATCATGTCCATGTTTTATTTCCTCTTTTCCAGACTAAACTACTACAGTTCCTTTCCTCACAGATTTTTTTTTGTTAGATCCTGCACTAAATAGACCACATTGAATGATTAAGTTTCCCAGCTTTGCAACTGTTTACATGATCCTTTTCCAGCAGCATATCCTGAACTAGAATCATGTAGAAAAGCACAGCCATATTAGAATGCAGATATGTATATTTCAACTATAATTCATTTTTGGTAGAACCCTAGACATTGTGGTTTTTGCTTGCTTGGATATTCTGCAAAATGCTCGGGTTTTGATTTTACTCTAATTCATATCTTGACTTGATAATGATATCACTATGGTGGAGTCTCATCAAGCTGACACAAGACAAGTATTCTTTGTGTGATGCTCTGTGGCACAATTTGATACATTCCTCTTCTTTGACCACTAAATTGGGGGAAAACAAACCAGCATTTCAAACAGCATTGACTAAACGATTAAAATACATGTACGCATCTTTTATTTTATGCTTCCTACAGTGACTGGATTGTATATATGACAGTTAGTACATTCCACATTTGAAAGAAGTCTTTCATGTCAATCATTAAAGACAGACAAATCAGAAACTAAGAGCTGAATAATGTGTTTGCAAAACAGCCTGTGCCAATCTTGTTTTGACTTTGAGCTTTTCTATTCCCTAGCAACTGTAAGTCACAACATTACACCAAAGAGCAAAACAAGAAGTTCTTTAAATTCCATGCATGCAGACCTACATGAATGTATCAATGCAATGTTTTGAAATTCATTTTGAAAAGTTTTCCAATATATTTTTTTTCCCAGAGGCAACTGCAGAAAGAAAAATTATTATCCAATTTTCATATTTCAGCATAAAAGAGGTACATATTAAGTGATGCTAATGATTTATGCCATCACTGAAGGAGTTCTTTGGGAAGTATGTGTTTATTTATAACTAAAGGATATTTTTCAGTAATATGCTTCCAAAGTCTTTTTCATGTTGCCATGCATTCTATTTTCTTTGAATGTGTTATATAAAATATAAATAAAAATTGCAGTTATGCATTCAGGGATAATCATTTTATTGCTACTATTATTAGTATCCTTATCATTAATAATGCTGATTACATTTACAGATTGGCCTCTCTCTTAAATAAGTTCTCAGCTAGAGTACATATGATGACCATATTCTGACATCTCTGAGCTTTTTCTTCTTTACACTGATTCATTTTGCCTCACTAATTTTCTCTGTTTCCTTGTGCTGTGCACTTCTTCCGAGAGACCTTCATCACATTTAGTGCTGCAATTAAATATGGAATATACTACAAAAAGAACTATAAAGGATCCCAGAATGATAGAAAGAAGTTTCCCAAAGCATTTAAGCAGCCAGAGTCCCCATTTTTGCAGTTAGAACCCAAGAAGTTTTTATGAAATTGGAATATGCATTTAAAGAGACATAGATGGGTAAACTCCTCTTTTTCATCTCATTTTGTGCTTCTTTGACCAAACTAAACTCTAGTTAACAAAGTTGTTATTTTTGTTGACGGATTCATTTATTGCTATGCTGTTTAGCAGTTTCTGTGCTTTTTACACAAGTCTAGGCAGAAATCACATTAAAGGGAAATTACATCAGTTCAATTTTTTGCAGTGATCATAACACAGAAATAATAATAATAAACTCTAGTACCTTTTGATAGTGATAATGATGGAAGCTGTTTACAGATTAGTGTCTTGATTAAGAAGAGGCAACACTATTCAGTAACATTTCTGATTAATTAAGTCCATTGGCATCATATTTGTTATTTTCTTACACACTGTAATTTTATTTCCCTCACCACAAATTCTTCTCCTATAATAAGAGCTGACATGTTTTACTCAGGACATTTAATCATTATCATAGTTCCTGCAGACAGAGGAGTAGATAAATGAAAATAAGATACTATAAAATTAATGATACAAGCACAACAGATACAAAACTTTACTTTTAGTCAACTAAATATCCAATACCTTGAGACTGCAGCTATTGGATGAGAATCTCAAAAGCACCTAATGATCCTCATAAAAATCAATGGTAGTTTTACAGTACAGACAGCATGACAATCTTCCATAGATTATACACCTTTAGGGGAAGTGATTTAGATTTTATATATCTTTTCTAAAGCATAAGATATATTGATGGTTTTGTATATAAATGAACAATAGTAGTCCAAAAGATTCAATGTTTTCCTGTGTCAAGGAAAAGTATTATCTTAAAAGTACTGAAGCAAAAGGGCACTTAAAGTACAAGTCCAAACAACTGGTAACAAAATATTGAACTATTTCAGGAAATCTCATTGCATATGGTTCATTCATGTTTGAGAAATCATTATGGAAGCAGTTATGACAAAAGGTTTTCTAATATTTATGCATATTTTCTAATTAACACTTGGTTTTGCCTACTAAATGAAATTTATTACAAAAATCTTGATTTTTTTTGTTAGTGAAAGATGGATAAGTCGTGGCACAAAAGTTCAAGTTGGACAAATATCAGAAACATAGGTTTTAATTAATTTTTTTTCCTTAATGATGAAGACTGTGCCTTTAAGGACATTCAGACATCTCAAGATAGCATAGTAGCTAGTCCTGCACCAGGCCAATTTGAAAATGTGCCTTTTATATAATTGAAAACATCAAACAAGCAAACAAGGAACAGGAAAACAAGCAAACAACGCCAAAAAAGCCCCAAATATAACCCCAAGCAAAACCTAACAGCTTTAAATTACTTTGTATGCATGGTGAAACAAATGCACTGGATGAGGGAAGAAAAGGTGACAAATCCTTTCTAAATTAAGACCAGTTTCAGAAAGATATATGTGTATCTAAATATGTAGATATACAGCTAGGAACATTTAAAAACAAAGTTCCCATTAAAATTATATGAACAGTCTAAAACTTAGGGAATCTGTTTAAATCCTTATTTTGTCATTAGTTTATTGGGTGATGCTAGGCAAATTCTTTAGGATTAAAAGAGTACCTAGGTAACCCATTTAGTATTTCATTTAAACTGCTTTGGAAGGGAAATAATCAGCCTTTGAAGGAACAATTCTTTCCACTGATTAAAAAACTTAGACCAGATGGACAACGTTTAAAAAGCGGGATTAAATGAGTTCCCATTCAGGATTAATCAACAGTTGAGTTCCACTGTCAATGTTCATAATTTATTAATCTAACCTGAGAATTAAAGGATCTTATTTAGACATCCTTAATATTACAGTCCTAATGTTATAGGCAAAAACATCCTGTCTGATATCAAGGTTTAGAGACAGACGTGACTTCTGACATAACTGTGAATGCCTATTTAGTTTTATGTAATAAAACCTGAACATTTAATTAAAAAACACAAACAACTAAACCCCCAACCCCAACACTTATCTGCTCCCCCTATTTCTTAAGTCAAAATTATGAATTTTAATCTTTCAGCCTACCTTTGATATTGCATTTTTGTTAAATTAAGGTGCTTCCTAAGCAAATTCACAGACAGAAACTAGTATAAGTAGCTAATATATTTTTAAGCAATTTTTTATATGAGTAGGTTCACTGTGTGTTCCAATCTTTCATCACATAGTAAGGTTTTGTTTTCTGACATTTTGTGCAACCAACTTCTCACATTCCTGGCTTAATGGAAAACAGTGACATTGTCATTTGTTCATTCTCCTTTCCAATAATGTATATTCATTTGCACTAAATTAAACTGTACACTTTCAATGAACGAAAATGCTTTGCAGTGATGATATAATGTAAAGAAGACTGAGTGACTCATAGAGACAAACTCACCACGTATCTCTTTATTGTTTTATTCCCAACTGCTCAAAAATCAAGATTCACCAAGAAGTATAGAGTTATATCAGAGACAACATAAATCCTTGAAATTCTCTCCATGCTCCAACTTCCAACACTTGACTTGACTTTCATAAAACAGGTTTCCAATCTCCAGATAGTCAATATTCTGAAGCAGACATTGGTAAAACTAGAACTTTAATGATTAAAACAGAGAAAAAAATCACTAGCACCTTAAAGATTACCACCTTAAATGCACCACTGGATGTTTTTATTTCTTTTCCACTGGGAGAAAAAAAAAAAAAAAAGAAAAAAATGTCAGTTGATTTTTTCATATTCCCATAAAAGAAAGAGGAATGAGACTGAGTTTCTCTCCCTGTGCTCTTTAAGTTTAGTGAGTATCAAGTTCTTCCCTTCTCGCCTTTGTTTATACCTCACTCCTTTGATAGGTCATGATGAAACATTGTTCTAACACTGTTATGCTTTTTCTTTCAGAAATAAAAAGCTAAAAAGGTATACACAAGAGACTGCACACTTGTAGAATAGCACTGAATTAATTAGAATATGTCTGATCTATCATTCTAAAGAAAAAAGCCCCAAATTATGACCAACTTAAACCCACTCAACTATATTAATTTGCTGTTCTTGGAGCCCATTTCATTACAACTTCAAACTTCCAAATTTTTTACATAGATCAAACCAATCTGTGAAAATAAAACTACAAGCAGTACAGTTTTCAGGGAGATAACTTTAAAGTATCTAGAATTCTCAGGGTAGAGAACTCTACACACCAAAATCAAGAGATATCAGATAAAATAAAAAGTATTTCTAAAGCTGCAGCAAAGCATTTGGTAGAAATTTATGCCCTGCTAATGCAGTCTCTGCAGGATTAGAAACTGCAGCATTTTCATCCTTTTTTGATTTTTCCACAGGAGTAATTTATGTGATGTTAGCGAGCTGGGGAAGGGGAAAGAGGAATAATATAAAAACTGTTTCAGAACATTGAGAGCAAGGTTCACATTTTATTCTGTATGTCTCAAAACTTAGTTTCAGTTTGTAATCAAAATTTTCAGTATTAATAAAACTTGACACAATTACATTGGCACAGTGAAGTGCATATTAGTATATAAACTCTTTCACTACATGCATAACCAGTCAAACCCCGAATTCTGTCTATCAATCATAAAAGGAATGTGAAAAAATAAATTCTGTAGTGCCCAGGAATGAAATAATCTTCCAAGAGGTGAAGTTTCATAATCCCTATCAATTAATAGAATTTTTAAGGTTTAAATCCTGTCTAAAAAAAAAGAAAATTAATCTATGTGAAATAACAGTGAATGTTCTTATTATCCACATGTGTCTAATCCTTCACTGGATCTTGCTAAGCTCCTGGCCTCAATTATATCTCAAGACAATGAGTTGCTAATGTATTAACTTCCATTTACACTAAATTTCTTTTTTTTTTCATTGTATAATGAAAAAGGTTAAAAGAACTAGATTAAGGTTTACCTGTAATTTCTGAATGTCTATAGCTTTATAGACATCTCTAAATTAACAATTTAAAATGAGGCAATACTATGGTTTTGAAGAGAATCCTGCCCTTATGCCCATTTTCTGCATTCGATTTGCAGACTGTGTTTGCAGAGCAGCTTTTCTCTGTGGTACCTATTCCCATGTGAAGAAGCTAAACAGGAGTCTCACCACAAGACCCAAATATTCTCTCCTGCTCAGAGGGGGCATCAGGCTGTGAACTGGGTCATGGTCCCACAGCCATTGTGTCCCATGACTCAGACTGTTCACATGCCAGTAACAAGGCTCTTGAGCTACTCTGGCTACCTGAAGTGGTTCTTGTGTGTCATAAAAGGGGCAAGCACTGCACTCAACATCTTTTAGCTTTCCATTCATAAGCCTGGAACTTCTCTTCCAGTGGCCCTGGCATCTCAGAGACCTTGGTCATCACTTGAACTAAGATAGATTTGCCTACTTGGATGTGGCTTGCCACTTCGTGATAAGTCATGGGGTACAAAGTTCGCCTGAAGAGCAGCTTTCCCCTACTCTCACTTCGAAGAGAAATGTAGGCTCTGAAAATTGGAAGGGAGGATGCCAAAGACCAGCTCATTGCAGGACACCTTAACTGTTCCCCCACCATCAAACATTTCTGCACAAACTGGGTCAGTTCTTCAATTAAATCACTAGAAAGGCAGAACTAGCAACTACTGTTTTACTTTTCAAACTGGAAGTATAACAGAACTGGCAATCCAGTGTTCTGCATTAGCTGCTGCAGTCAAAGAATGAACACTCCACTCTGACACTTTTCTGTGGACACTGAGAAAACAAAAAGGACATTTGGGTTGGGCAGCAGCCACCACACAATGTCATTTTCAAATATGAGTTAGCAACAGCAAGACCATGAACAGAAATGAGGTTTTGTTCTTATACGGATTAGAAAGGCAATGGAGGTGGGAGCACACAAATGCAATAATGTCCTAGTCATCCACATGAAATAGCTGAAATGACACTGATTCCTAAGCAGATATGTGGAAGTGTTTGTAGTTAAGGAAACAAAGGTTTACTAAATATGTTTTCATCAGAAACCATATGTATATAGGGACATTTGGCCCAAGTATGCAACTTTATCTTATGTAAACTCCATGAATCACACACAATAGAAACATGAGGAACAGAACCCTCTATTTTACCTATTGATCTGCTCCTGTTGAATCAGGAGGAACAGATTTTAGTGACCAGCTAATACAAACATAGCCTGCATGAGCATCTCTCTGTCTTTCTCTGTGGTAAAAATATCAATCTTCTAATTTTCTGGAGATCCTCTGTGCCTTTATTCATGGCACACCATTCTAAAACATTTTAATTTCACCTACTACTTTTCCATAAATAGAATAAGAACCAAGCAATCTATTTCAGATGCAGATGTCTCATAACGTAAAAACTTGTACTATTATTACTATTAGTTTATATTTTCTTCCACATCTGTCTTTTCTATGACAGCACTGTCATTTTTTTTTCTAGATATATGCAGAGTAATTTTAAACCAACTTCTAGAATTATGCTGAAGACTCTTGTATTTCTCCAGTTTATGTTAATTGACAGTTTCCAATAAAGTATTCTTTCCAATGTGAATCATCTGGCATGTCTAAGCACAAAATTTTACACACCGTGATGATATTAATTTAATTTGTGTGGGCTACTTAGATACTGTGGTGGTTATGACTTGGGGTAGTGTTTTTTCTCAGTGTCCGGTATGGTGGTTTGGATTTTTGCTAAAAACAATGTTGACAACAGGTATATTGTTGTTCTTGCAGAGCACTGCTTGCATGGAAGCAAGGCCTCTTCTGCTTCCCGTGCCACACCACCAGTGAAGAGGCTGGAGGTGCACAAAAAGCTGGGAGACGACACAGCCAGGACCAGTGACCCCAAGTGACCAACAGGATATCCCAGGCCATGTGACCTCATGCTCAGTATGTAAAGTGGAGGGCAGAAGGAGGGAGGGGAAACATTCACAGTGTGGTGTTTGTCTTCCCAAGTCACTGTTACCGTGGTGGGGCCCTGCTCTCCTGGCAGTGGCTGAACACCTGCCTGCCCTTGGGAAGTGGTGAATGAATTCCTTGTTTTGCTTTGCTTGTGTGCTCAGCTTTTGCTTTCCCTATTAAGCTGCCTTTATCTCAACCCATAAGTTTCCTCACTTTCATTGTTCTGGTTCTCTCCCCCATCCTGCTGGTGTGGTGGTTGGTGGCAGGTCTTAAACCACAGTGGTCACCCATCCAGTTTATCTTTCCCTTTTGTTTCATTGACTGTGTCACTGGTCACTTACTTTTGCAGGTTACTAACAAATGACAAACTTTACTGCTACAGAATCAAGAGGTATGTTTCTTTTTCACAGGTAGAATGTTCTTTATTTTCTATCTGCTACAATTGCATCTCATACCTCCACATCATACTCTATTACATTTTATTTTCTTTCATATACCATTTTGCTCTGCATCAAAATAAAAAAAATAAAAATGAATTGTCTTCTTTTCTGAGCACTCTCAAGTGATTTATCAAATACTAGTGGTTCAAAGCTTTATTTTACTTCCATAAAAGGCTCTTCATTTTACCTCACTAATTTTTTTCCCTTTTTTATATTCTGTGGATGGGTTCTATTGAATTCCCACCTTTTCACAGAAGCTGGACTAACTTGACCTCTTAAGAGCTCTGTCAAGTCTTTTCAGATGCCATTAGTGACATTCAGAAGTCACAACTACTTTTTGTAAGTGTAAAGAATAATCTTTTTTTTAGGCATAGTCTGTAGTCATGTACAAATCTGGATTCATGCTTTTTCATGTTTAATGTAAATGTCAAATTAACACAGTGTAAAACTTTTATAATAGTGTGACTGAGGAGGTATCTAAGTATTTATTATATGTACTTAACCCTTATATAGTTATTGAAAGTGATATGTCTTAAATTACAGCATTTTTGTGCCGGCAGTGAGGTACTCTCTTACGGGACATTGCATAAATTGTAAATGTCTTCCCAAAGCATGATCATCAATCAAACCTAGAGATGATAATGTTGCCAGCAAAATTAGAAACAGACTGTCAAGAAGCAAATATAAAAATCATTACTAAAGAAACTCAAATTTATCTTTAGCTCTAAAAATTAGTTTTCTCCAGCAAAGGCAGATAATAATTTTTGGCCTTTTCTGTCAGATTTAGGGACATTTTTTAATAAAAATTGAATATTTACAAAATTAATGAAATGGCTACTGCATTTACTACATAGCTCTATTCTTAACCAGTGGAAACCTGGTTAAAAAACCAGGCAGGAATGGTATCACTTTTTAGCAAATCTAAAAAGATAATAGAAACATTGTTTTCAGTTTAAAAAAATAAAGAAAATGAAACAAAATTGATTCATTCTCTTCTCCCACCAGCTGTAAAAAATGAGTTTTGATTAAAAAGATCAAATTTTCAAAATTCAGGACAACAGTGAAAGAAAGAATTCAAACTGATCCTCTGCTATGAATAAGACAGCAATAATTTTGGAGACTCCAACTACCGTCTGTCAAATCGCCATTGAGAAATGGTTAAGCATTAAACATGAGGGGTTTAAATTTTTTTCTTGTTTTAAAATGTCTTTTGTCTTGCAACTTTATTTCTACCTATACTATAGAATGTCATTTCAACTAAAAAAAGGGAAAGAAAAAGGAAAAGTTAAAAGAAAAAGAAAATAGAAGGTTGATTATTATACTTGTTACACCTATCACTTAAAAAACAGTCTATGAGGCTTGACATTTTCCACGGCCTTAAACAATTAACTCCAGACTAAAAGGCTGAGCAAATATGATTAGTCAATTAATAAATGTTATTAACTTAAAAAGATAGTAACATTACACAGTGCTAGAACCATTTATTTTACATGACATAATTATGTGCATTCTAAGTAATCATTGTTCCCTAAAACTCCTTTCTCCCTTAAAAATTAAAATAAATCACAGTGATAGTTGCTTAATGAAGCATGTACAAATATTCAGTTTCTTTTTGGATTACTAGCTAGCTAGTATACTGTGTGCCTACTGGGTCTTTCCATCATAATAAAATCAATTTCATTTTTCCAATGTGATGTGCAAAGTTATGATTTCTTTTTAAAATTCAGAACATTTACTCTAGTGTTTGAAATAAATAGCTATTAAGAAGCTGAAAGATTTTACAAACTTGGGCCTATACTTAAAGTAAACATTTATTCAGTGAATTTATTTTTTGAAGACCTGTTAGCATCAGCTTCAAAAAAGATTAAAACAAAAACTAAAAAAAAAAATTTAAAGAAAAAGATAAGCAAGGCAGAATACCCTGTTATCGTAGCTGCAGTTTTTCACAGTTGCTGTGATGTAACATTTGAACTCATGCCAGTTTTACATACTGAGAAAGATTAAATGTCTTGTTACTTCTACCAAAAGTGAAAAGTGTAGTATTTATAAAGAAAAGAATGAACACTGCCTGTGAAAGATGAGAGGAATGATACTATCTGACTTTCGTTTTAATGCTGTCTTTGTGATAACAGCTCTTTACCAAACATTCATACAGTAACCTTATGTCTCGAAATCTAAAATTGATTGGCTGTGCAGTGATGTTGCACACTAACAACTACTATAGCATGATTTAGCTAACCAACATCAATTTCCTCCCTGCTCATAAAGCAAAATCCATCCAGCCTTTATGTTGAAACATCTACAAGCAGCAGCCCAAGAAAATACTGACAAAACCAATGAGAAAACAGCCCCAAAACATTCTGTACAGAACCAATAAATAAATACACAAACAAACAAACAAATGAATAAATAGAATTATTTAGAAAAAAAATATATACATATAATAGAAAAGGTGAAATCAAAGAAATCACACTCCTATCAGGTTCTTAAAGATATTCTTTCCACCTAAATCTTCTTATT
Source organism: Gymnorhina tibicen (assembly GCA_013399875.1). Taxonomy (NCBI): domain Eukaryota; kingdom Metazoa; phylum Chordata; class Aves; order Passeriformes; family Artamidae; genus Gymnorhina; species Gymnorhina tibicen. The sequence goes on from VXAZ01003895.1 coordinate 172,325, forward strand.
TATAGTGCCATTGTATTCTGATATCTAAAGTAACATTTTCATCATTGATGCAAATTTCCCACTGTTCTCTAAGTGTTACCTTCCAAGAAATACTGTCTGATTCTTGCCTTTTTAACCCACCAACTGCAAAACAGTTGAGACTCAGATTAAGGGGTGTGGCATATTGTTTCCTTTACTTGCACTGTACAAATGATTTAGGCTCATATACATCATAAAACACCAATATTTAGTTGAATTCTTGGCCTACTTCTTCTGAACAATTTGTACCCTTCCTGTAGTGCCTGGTCTTAGTTAACTGTCAAGATTCCAGAGCACAGACAGTCTTGTAGAGGGATGAATATAAAAGGGATGTGTTCTTGAGAGAACTGCTGAGCACTTTGGTGCTGAAGATTTTTCACTTCCATACTGCTCCTAGAGTATTGCTTCCCCTAATAAACTCTTTGACATCTCACCTGATCTGCAGCAAATGCATGTGGTTGCATTGTTTGTAGAACATACTGTGTACTAAGACTATTTATGAGTGCACTAATTGCCAACACTATCATGATGGGGTGCATCAAAAAATAACTGTTTTATTTCTATTTGATAGTTTTATTTTTGTTCTGCTAAACAAGTTTAAAAAAACCAGTATCTTGTATTTGTTCATACAATGAAGTTAGGTAATGTATGACCTAATACTTTAAACACCTCTCAAATCAAAGCACAGTAACTTTGGAAAATAAGTACTTTCATGGACTATTGGTGATATTTTTAACATCTCTTTATGAAACTGTGATTCCTATTTTGTTCTCTAAGTTCTGAGATAGATGAACAATCAGTGAGGTTTGTAATGGATTAGGTTCCACTCTGCCTAACCCTAAATAGGGTTATTAACATAATTTTTTTTCTCCAGAGGGCATGAAAAAGTGAGATAGGAGAATAAGACCTTCACTAGAATTGTGAAACAGAAGGGGCAGGTGAATGAACCTGAAAGCAGGTGTAATGCCACAGGCAGTAAGAGGAAGTTGCAAAAGGTACTGATCTGATTGTTCTGTTTTAAAAAGTAGGGGTTGTGGGGTTTGGCACCTGGATAAAATGCATTTTGCTGGTATCTTGAGAGATAATCACAGAAAGACAGAATAATAGGTAATGGCTAATAGGTACAACCCATAAGAAAAGCAGTTGTTCTGTGAAGTGTAAAAGCAGTTAAAACTTACAGCCTCCCATGTAGTCACCTAGCAGCTCCTGATAAACCATCAAGACAATATTTTTTGGTGTGCATAAATTTTATGGAAAAAATCTATTTCCACAGCAACTGGTGGCTGCAGGGTATTTTCACATTTTTAAAAGGGATTAAAAGAAGGGAAATTATTTTGAACATATGGTGGAACTGAATAAATTGACGGAGTCCTGTCAGTTTTATACAAGGCTCTGGTCAGGTCAGAAATTTATACTTCTCATGGTGGAGTCTGTCCCTGGGCAGCAAACAGAATGGACCTATCCAAAATCTGCTGCCCAGTGAATCTGGTCTGACCAGAAAATACATTGCAACATTGTTGGTTTAGGGTGTGTTAGGATGAAGAGGCCAAGTTGTCGCTCAGTAACCCACAAAAGATTAATTCAGGGGTTGCACCAGAGATGATACCAATAGTAGCATGAATTACAGTTTAATTCTGTTTATTCCACCCCATACCTCCACCTCTTGAACTCCATCAAATATTTTTCTTGTTCCTTAGACATATATATTTAACATAACTAGTTTCTCAGACTAGGGTGTTGCTTGATTTCCTACTATCTCTTTACCTATCACCACCACCACCACCATCATCATCATTATCATCATCATCATCATTTCCTATATTTCCCTGCACTTCATCTGTTTAGAATTGTTCAGAATCTGCTCATTTCTTCTGCTTCCAAGATGCATTGTCTAAGAATAAAACCTCTCCTCAGACTTTGTCCAAAAGCTTCTCAGCTTGCTAAGTGAACGCACAGTCTCACAACTCAAGGTAGTGAATAAAGAATCAAAAAGATACCCACTGAGAAATGCTGCAGGCCACAGAATCCAAACTAACACAGAGCATATGAGGTCCGCAGGTCAACTGGCAGAAACCTCAACAATTTAGACAAAATTTTTGACAACAGTACTAAGTAGAAAGCAGAAAAATTAAGAATAAAGATGAACAGCGAAACAGAACCTTGTGATGAGTTTAGGAGAAAAAGCAGGGGAAAAAGAAACTGAACTCTCCTGATAGAAGCAGCTATATCAAGGAGAGGATATATACTCAGAATATCATCAAAGTCAAAGCAATTCCAAAAATCATTGAACAACATTTAACAAAATATCACCAGCAGAAAAATGCAAAGATTCAAGCAGAGCTGCTCTCCCCATGAAACCATGATATCAAACAGGGCATGAGGACAACAAAGGAAAGACATCAATAGTATGGAGCACTTATTAGATCAGATGCACAACTAGCCCACTGGAAGGTTAGCACAGAGCTAAAGGAAATGCCAGATAAAAAGTGAGTTTATTAGCTCTGCTACTCACAGAACAGCACTATAAACTTTGCATAAGGGTAAAAGTATCAAAAGTGGAATCAACTGGATGTGGAGCAATGGGAAGAAGAAGAGAGGCGGGGGGAGGAGAGACAGAAATAGCAGAAAAAGCAGGGGAAAGGGGAATTTTTTTAATGCAAAAAAATAATGGCAATAAGCTTAATTTTGTAATTTTAGAATTATTTCCCACGAGAACAATTTGAATATTTAGAATAACTTTGGTATTTATCCAAGGAGCTAGGCAAACTCTTTCTAAACATGACAGTGCTTTTTGCTTAAAGATGTCATTTATTTCTTACCCTCTCTTTTCACCAGGTTGAGTTTTCTGGCTGACTCAGGAAAAAAGGACATAGCCAGATGTTGACATGAGAGAAACTAATGTTGTGTTTACAGTGATATATCATAGTAAAATCTCATTCTTCTAATAATCTGTGCAATGATTGTTAAAAAAACCAATTTAAATTCAGATGTGCAGATGATGAGAGAAAGAAACAATGTGACAATGAAGAACCAAAAGAAGGTTTGCTGGAGAAACAGAAAAGGACAAGAAAGAAGAGAATAAATAGAAACAGAAGTGAAAAAATAAGGACCATTTTGAAGTGCTCTACATGGTCTGAACCAGTCTTTTTAACAAGACATGAGACATTTCCACAAATAACCTGTAGGGCTATGTTTTCTATGTTTGCAGCAGGGACACTAAATCGGGCAAAGAAGATCTAATGTGCAATATCAGATTTTCAATAGCCAGTCCAGAAATCTTGCTGATCATTTGCATCAGCCAGCAGCAGTGTTTCCATGAAGGCAGCACGCACACTCCATCTGGACTTCTAAGTGGGATCATTTAATATTTAAGGACTACAAATTGAATTCAGGCCATTTCTAGTTAATGAAAAATACATGGTAGTTCATGGTACCAGTAAGATGATTTGCCTTAAGATTCCTGTATCATGCTATTGACCATAGGAAAAGTAAAGACAAATCGTCTAATAAATACCTTCTTTAAATGTTGTGTTTCTAAAAAAATAATCTAGACACTGAACTCCACAAATTTTGTATTAGCATACTTCTGCACAGCCATTAATGTAATGCCAATGTTTGTCTGTCACCATCTAGACAATTGCAAACAAGAGACAATAAAAAGAAATGAGACTATATGTGAAGGGCAGAGACACAAATTTTTAAAGCTCTTCAAGCTAATAAAAAAAGTGTAGCAAAAAGACTAAATGGAAGGAAAATGGAAGAACGAGAGAGAGAGTGACATAAAAAAAATAGAACAATAGAGAAAGCAGTAAGAGGTGAAAATGATACCCTGAAGCATGATTAAATATAAGACAGGATGTCAATAATTCATAAAAAGAAATGGCTACTTAAAAATGCAAAGCTTACCTCAGCTTGGTTTGGAGATATAGTCAGTATACAGGTGTGAAGGGGGTCTATGATCTTCAGTATACAGGTGTGAAGGGGGTCTATGATCTGTCAGTAATCAATCAGTATTTTATAATAATAATAAAAAAAGCTTGAATAATTTATATTGAATTTCTCATTCTGCCTCTAAGAGGTGAATACAGTACCTGGAAACAGCTGGGCCAATGATCTCATGACTAATAAGGAAGGTGAAGAACAGAGTTATGTCAATCCGATTCGTAAGACTGCCTGTCTATAGCCAGAAATGTGTATGTTGTGACTGAATTTGAAGATAAGAAGATGGAAATAAATATCTACCCTGGACTGAGCAAAGCCTGAAGGTTATCAAATGAGATGTTGACAGTATGTCCTATTTGTGTGGGGATGTATTACCAATCATGAGTCCAGACTCTCTCTAAACTCTCAAAGTAGGACCAGTATCTTCATTTAACCTTTTCCTTCTCATCAGGTAAGGCATTATTCTGTTCAGAGAGAAACAAAATGGGAAATTGTTTTGAGAAAGGTAATTGTGTAATCACTTGTCATTCTTTAATGAAGCTAAGAGAGCACTGACAGGTTGGATGCAGAGGAAATAAAAAAATGTTACCAACAGTCTAAAAAGGATATTCTCATTTAGCCTATATTTTGAAAATATCTTGCTATGGAGACAGCTGCTTTTATGTATTTGTTCTTGGAAAAAAAAAACCAAACCAAACCAAACCAAAAAAACTGTTCAAGGGTTACTAGAGCACGTAAATCCCAGTCAGCAGAATATGAAGAGAGTTAACTTCACACTGACTGGAGTTGCAATGAGAGGTCATGAAGACTTTAGCACCTCATGATGAAGGTCTCAGATTTCTGGAGCCTTCTGTCATTACAATTCCAGGAATGGTTGAGACATTGGTCAATCAAGGGAAGTGACACCAAGGAAAGTGACACCAGCGCCCCCTCCCAGTTCCCCCTGGAACTCTCCCTTGGTGTGCTGTCTGTACTCAGTACAATCACCTGGGCGTTACCCCTTACATAATTGTATTAATTTTTGTGGCTATAAATACTTTTCATACACCTAAGGTAGCTGTAAAGAAGCAAACCATGAACATTATCAATGCATATATTCAGCACTTGCTGTTGTGCTTTAACTAATTAAAGTGGTTTTTTTAAAGACTTGGTTTAGCTCATTATTTGTGTTGCAGTTTTTAACAAAACTTAATTGTTCTGAGGCGGCAACTCAGAGATAGAGTCCTAGAGAAAGTATTATGGTTACACAGTACTACCTTTAATATTCTGTTGCATATGTTCCTGAGAAAATATTTCTTTCTCATTTCTCTCTGGTTTCTCTCTGGTTTTCGTGTTATATTAACAATTCCACAATGCATCTCTGAGCAGCAGTTTTGTGGGTGTCTTCATTTTTTCTTGTCAATTCTTCTGCTTATCACATGTGAAACAAATGAAGAGCACCATGAAATTTGATAGTGTGATATTTGTGCAGTGCTCCTCTTAGAATAGTCCTTCTTCTTCCTTGTTAGTGCCCCCATTCTCCACCAAGATAAGTAGAATATTAAAACCTTCCATTTTCCGAATATTAAAATACATGACAATAGTCCTCAAAAATGAACCCCTTGAAAAAAATGCATTCCACCAGCTTTTATAACTTTGCTTCTTGAGACTAGTGCTGACAATCTCCTGTCTCTCCAAGTTGCACTCCAAATTCATAAGTAGTTGTTAGATTTTGCTTTTGATTCCTGAGCAGATTTCAAGTTAACCATTGCTCTAAAACCACCTAATCACAACAGACACAGACACTTGGTCTGTTTCCTTCCATGCTGAGGCAGAATTTAAAATTTTATTTGGTATTTAAATTTATCATGGCATAAATCTCTTCCATCAGTGCTCAAGCAGTGTCAATGCTAGCCTGCTAGATCAAGTTTTAGCACCTATTGAGGCATACTTGTTTCCTGAGAGTTAACAAATTAAATTAATTAAATAAAACAGGTGAACAGAATGCTTCAGATGATTCATAAACATGTGAGTTATAGTTTCTGGGTTGTTTTTAGTTGGCTGGTTTGCTTGTGGGTTGTTTTTATGTTCTCAAAAACTGCCTAAAATTCTTTTCCTGAGATCAGGTTTGTCAGTCACTTTCAGGGGAGTTATGTTGATGCACATGTTTGGGGGAAAGTCACACCGGCATTTTGAGAGAGACTTTTTTTTTCTCAGCAAGAAAGGTGTTGTGTAATTAACTCTTTATAAGTCAGTATTTATCCTCTAAACCATTAGAAAGAAAAGCTTCTTTTTCTAAGGTGCAGGACACAGACCATCTACAGAATATATATGCATTTTTTACATATTACCAGAAAGAAGGATATAGTCAGTAAAATATTTAATAGAAAAATTATGGATTTGGTGACACTCTGTATAAAGCACAGTTAGAATTTTAAGACACTCAGAGTGTTATTTTTTAAACTAGCAAAAGGTATTCTGAATCAGATAGGATGGAGCACAAGTGTCCAACCCTAGTCATTCTGCTAATATACTAGAAGAAATAAAATTTGCTCCCTGGCAATTTATGACTGACCAGATAAACTACGGGTATAAGGAAAAACTTATCAGAGTTATCATCTTTTGAATTGATTTCTTGCTTTTCCTGAGCTGTAGCACTTTCCCATGAAGTAGTATGTCCTAGCAATGCACACAGAACAAAACTTCAATAAACTTCATTATAAGAAACCTTGTGGTTTTCTTATATTTCTGACCCAAGGTTTATTGGCTTAACCTGATCTAGAATTTCATTTTGTATATGGCTTTAATTGAAAAATTATTATTTATCTTTGGTTACTATTCATATCCCTGCAAATGTTTACTTCCATGTTTCCTTCTTTCACTTCCTGTCCTGTGCCCCAGGAATGCAGTCAGACAGTTTGAGTTTACAAATGAAATATAACTATAATAATCGGAGGATTTTAATTTGCATCATCATACACAGCTATAATCAGTGTGTAACCATTACTCTAAATTAAGTCCTTTTATAACCAGCTCTCAGGGCAGTACTAGTAGCTGGGACTGATGGATTCTTACTTGATCTTTATCTACTTCTATAAAAATCTAAATCTTATCTATACAGGACTTTGAATTTTTTCTCCTTTAAATCTTTGCATATTGCTTATTTTCTTCACTACAGCAAGGGAAATGTTTTCTCACAGTTTAACTTCTAAGTGTGTGACTGATTCTTTTGAGTTCCCAGTTAGCCACGTGCATAACTGTTCAGCATGATGTAAAATCTTCAGTTCCTCTAAAAGCAGAAAATAAATTTTCTTGCTTCTACAACATGTATAGTGTTTTGCCTTTTTCCCATACAGATTTTTACTCATAACTGGAGATTATAGGAATATAAAAGCTTAATGAGCATCCGTCCATCCAATATCAGAATTAATTTAATTCATAATAAAATTCTGCAGCAGAACAATTGCTATCTTGAAGAACTAAAGCCTGGGAAAACCAAATTGTCTTGTCACCTGACTATTTTTTGTCAGTCAGATTTGTCCTCAAAACACTGTAGTTCATTTAGATTTCAGACTAACTCCTACATTTCTAATATCTCTCCTCTTTTCAGGGGATATATTTTTTCAAATGGGGTCAAGGATACTGCTCAATTCCTATGGGCCTGAAATAGTGATTGTATGCTAACTGCAGGCACTAACATGAAATGGTTTGGAAACCATGATATGAGAGAAACTCTATTTTGTTGATGATCCCTTGAGTCATCAAAATGCCTTAGAATACCACTTTTCTAAGATAATAAATCCACTTGAGAATTATCTAAACCCACCCAATTTTCATTAGGATTTTTTATTCATTTGCTGTCTGCTGCATTGATACTAACAGCACATTAAATTCTTAAAAAAATATTCAAAGCATCCTATGGGACAACGTATTTAACATATCTGAGGCTTTTCTTTTTGACTGTCAGGTTTAATATCAATAAATAATATTCAAGCTCAATTATCCGTTGATAACATATTGCAGCACACTATAGATTGTCAGCATTGACTACTAGGATTATAAGTCCCCAGCAGCAAATAACTGCAGAATGAAAAAGGTTTTGTGTTCATTCTCTGGTTTGTACACATCTAGGAACTGACAAGAAACTTTTTGTCCCGTAGGCTCACCTCCCTACGTACAGGACATGCAGAATTCCCGCTGAAGACACTGGGACTCCTGCTAATGAGTACATACAAGATGACTCCCATGATATCACTTCAAATTACTGAAAAAAACTTGGGAAATACAGAACTAACCTTATTCCAGTAGTCCTGGGAATTAATATCTTCCTGTGTTTCTGATTGCCTATTAGACAACGGTAGTCTTAATTTCCATTTAATTTTCATTCATGTAATTTTAAAATGCCATTTCTTTTAATCTAAGATGTTTGCTGGCAACTAAATTCTAATTGCTTGAAAAACAGGTTCCAGTGCAATTATTAAAGAAATCTTTGATTGCCTGAGGTAGATAGATATAATTTCCTAGACTGCACAAATTAGTTATCATTGATCTGCTTGACATTCCATGCCTATCTCTATATATGTGCATACATATATGATATATATATATTATATATATATAAGATACATACTTATACACACACACACACACACATATATATATATCTTTAAATTTTGCCTAATAGCTGAGGGTTGTCAGAATAGTTTCTGATCATGATGATTCACTGTACACATTGATAAGTTTTCTCAGTAAAAACTGACACTGATTAATAGATATGCTAAGAACTTGCTATTACAAATGTGTCATACAAGTAGCAGATTCCTTTTGAAGGTAAAATAAAGTTGGGGAATTCAAGGTCCTGAAACAGAAGCAGACTGGATAATTTAGTCTTTCTTCCTGCTTCTCTACAATTTCTCTTTGGAAATGCCTTTAACTTTTGATGTTGTTTCTGGTAGTGTGTTGGCATAAAGACTGCTAACAACAGACCTTTTTTCTGTGCTGTATGTGAATTTCCTAATTGTCTTCAGAGCTGAGAGTTTTCAGCATGTGTACCTCATTTATTTTTCTAGACAAATATTAACTATTTAATGCTGTTGCCTATACTGATTTCTGATGTTTATCTACTGAATGGATAACATAAGTAAAATGTTATATTGCACATACATGAATTTCATGTGATGTAATCCTTGTTTAACATGTCTGTGTATCTCCCATATTGCATTATTGCTCATTCCTAACACTACATAAGCCCTCTGTTTTGTTTGTATCATCATCCTTAGCATTTTTTGATTCCAGCAGGAAATAAATTGAGTACCTAAAATAGCTCAAATGTTCTCTGGGCTGAGACACTTGGGAGTGTATCCAGAGGTAAAAGGGAATAATTTTAATATTCATGTGTGTTCTGTGTTAAATTCTTCTGTCTTTGGCCATCAAATAAGCAAAATTTTTGAGAATTTAAGCTTTTGATGCTCACGTTCTACCCACAGCCTTGCATGGATTTGGTCTGAGTGAATTTGATAAGGCCACAGAAGGAAACCTAGCAGATCAGGAAAACTTTCCATTCCCAGACTAGTGACCCAAACACAAAAATGCTCTGGTTCTCCTTAGTTCAGTTGGACTTGGTTTTTTTTATAAACTCTGTTCTGAGTTTGCCAATTAGGGCTATTTGCAATGGTGAATTTGAGGGATTTATCCATTAATCAAACACATGATAAAACTTTTTTCTAGCAAACCCTCTGACAATCATCAAAACACTAAAAGCTTTTAGATGTTCTCAGTCTATTGCAGAATCAATGCAAATGGTTTCCAGTCCGTTGACAAAGTGACATTTCAGAATTCACCTTTTTTCATGTTCACTTGGAAGGCAGAAAAAGTGTTTCCCGTTAGTTTTTGTATAAAGCCTTATGCCAGCTGTCTTTTACAAGGTGTTGAATTTGTCTCCATTCTGTATATCCCCTTGTAAGATCTAAAAGGATCTTCTGAAGAATTTCTGATACTACCTGAGTTACACACACATAGATGCGGGATAAGCTTTGTAAATTCTGTTTTCTCAGTGACAGTCTGGAACACAAACAAATGCATTTGAGTGTTTCAGCTGTTGAGTTTCCTAGCTCATTTATTGCTCTCTATGTTAAAAAAGAAAAGCCTTAAGAGATTTTCAGAATCAGAGATACTATATTTATTCTAAGTCTGATTTCATGCAAGATTTTAAATTGGGTTCTATGTACAGATTATGATGTGCAGTCTTCCTTGCTTGATATATACGAGAATCAAATTTCAGTCTGACTATAACCTGATGGTTGCAGTTTGTTGGTTTGTTGTTATTCTTCTTCTTCAGTTTTATCAGACAAATTCTTCTGTTTATCTGTCCTGGCTTTATTTGCTCTCATGTAGTGTTGTGGAGGCTTTTTTGCTTGCTCTAATGATTTATCTTTTTTTGGCTATCACAAATATCATTTTGGGGGAAATGTCAGGCTTTACCCACCCTTTTCATGCCGGTGCAATCTTTCTTGTCTTGAGTCAGGCTATTTGAGTGATTTATGTCAAAACTCTTACTAGGTGTTTTATTGTAAAGTATTAATTTATTTTTCAATGAGAAACAATGCAAAGATGACATGTAACTGTTATTTATATCTACTCTCTATCATTAATGTAACCGCAGAAAATTCACTTTTTTGAAAAAAAACCCAGATTTTTTTTCCTGTTTATTCTGGGCTCAGGTCCAACCATTTTGTCTTTTTTGGGGGGGAGGAGAAAACAATCTAAAGGTATGTGAGAGAAATTCCTGACTGAGATAAAGTGACCTATTTCCATGTATCCAGGCTACTTAAGTGAAAATGTAGTGTTTGCAGTAGTCCAAAGAGGGGCTCCAATTTGTTTAGAAATGAAAATTGAAAGTTTCATTGACAATATGAGTTATACATAATGAAATACTATTTAACAAGGTGATTGCTTCTATTAAGCTGTCAGTCATAGAGACAGTGTTAACCTGGACTAGCAGGACTATTTCATCAACATAAGATCTATGATTTTTCTCTGTATTATTTATTTCTTTTCTCTTTCATTTCCTTTTTCATTTTCTACTGGCATAGTATTTTGTAGTAAATGAAGCACGAACACTCATTTTCACTTGCAAAGCAGACCCTTTACCTACTTGGAATATAAAGACATTTAGTACAGTTGCCACTGTGTTTTTCATGTAGTAGACATAAAATACAGTGTGATTACAGAGAAAAGATGTGGGCTACATACTTAACACAATGTCTTAAACATTTTTATGGAAATATATATTCTGTTCTGTTCTCTCTCTTTTTCGTGACTGTAGAGTTGCAGAATAGCTACAAAGTTGTTGTCTCTAACCCTTTGAGAATATTTTTGACTGATAACATTTCTAATGGCAAATTATCAACATATAGTCTAGCTTTGAATCACTACTGGAAGAAAAGTAGCATAATAAGGCTTCTATTTTTGCTTTATATAGTCAAATATATTCTTTCTTAGATAATAATTTGGCATAGCTATGAACAGGTGGTTCTTGTGCAGTTTGTGATATTGGAAATATTTATTTTTATCATTGGATCCTTATATGCATTTTCTATTTATTTTCCACACTGAAGCTGGTCTGCACACAATATATATACATATTTTTATAAAGATCAATTCCAGTAAGGGACTGTCAGGGTCATGATTATCTCAATAAGCTTTTTCTCCACAGGTCCTGCCTGAGAACTCTGTACCGACAAGGCCTTTGGCTGGGCTTTCAACATGGTCTTCACTAGTGTCACACAGTCTCAATGAAATATAGGCTCATAACTGGGTGCAAAACTGGCTAAACTCTCAGGTTGAAAGCTTATTGTCATCATTGATTCAATGTCCAAATGACAGCCACTTCATGGATAAGTATTGCAGCAAATACTGTTTGTTCACAACCTGGATGGTAGAATGGCGTGCACCCTCAGGAACCCCCCAGCCCACAGCTCACAGCAAAATGAGATAAGTGGTTCATTGCTACCTAAAATGACCTCAACTGTAAATAAATTTTAAAAAAAGAAATAAAAAGGTGTACAAAAAGTACAAGCAAAGGAGAAGGGAAAGCTCAATAGGACAAATAACCTCATTCACCAGTACAAGCCAAGGCAGACTGACTAAGAATTAGTTTTGCCAAAAAAGACCAGGTAAACATCAAAGCTGATCATGACCCAGCAGTGTGAACCTGCACCAAAGAGGGCCAACAACATTGCTGGTTTAACCCCAGCCAGCAACTAGGTACCATTCAGCCACTCAGTCACTCCCAATCCTGGTGGGATGGGGAGGAGAATGAGAAATAAAAGTAAATACCCATGACTTGAATTAAGAGCAGTTTAATAATTGAAATGAACTAAAATATAATAGTAATGATAATTTTTATTTTATGGTGAATTATAATTGTGATGTAAAGGAGAAAGAGAGAGGAATAAAACCCATAGAAAACCCATGAAAAACAAGTGATGAACAATGAAATTTCTCACCAGCCACTGACTGATGCTCAACTTGTTTCCCAGCAGCAATCACCTCCCCCCTGTTTAATTTGGCGTGATGTTCTATGGTGTGGAATATTCCTTTGGCCAGTTTGGGTCAGCTGTCCTGCCCATGCTCCTTCCCCCCAGCTGCTCGTGCAATCCCTCACTAGCTGAGCATGAGGCGTTGAAAAGTCCTTGACTCAGAGCAGGCCCTGAGCAACTGCTAAACCACCAATTAATTACTGATGGTTCTTGAATCTCTCCAGTGAGGCAATCTCATACACCTGCCTGGCACAGACCTATGCAAGCTCGTTTATTCTGCTACTCAGTGTCCTCTCATTAGGTGTTTATGGGTAGGAACACAAAATAGCCATTCTCAGTTTTGCGTTATGCAGTCATGGGTTTCCATGGGGTTACGAGAACAAAGTAAGAATCTAACACAAGCTTTGGCTTTCACCTATACCCATCTGTAATTTTCAAGAACATGAAACTAAAAGGTATTTGAACTCTATCTGAAACAGTGTGATTCTTGAGTTTCTCTCTGTATCTTGACTATGTAAAGCTTTGTACAGAGTCTGCATGGGCAGGATGCTCAAACAGAAGTTTTCAAAGGCTTTGTTAGATTTCTGCCCATCAACTGACCTTAAACACCACTTTGTACAGTTCTGTACTGTAAATAGTGTCTTTATTTCATGGGACTATATTCTGTGCTTTTTACTTGATGTTTCAAAGCACTTTGAATATGAGTAAGTGGTAAATACACTTAAGCCTGTGTAAGTAGCCAGCCACTTTGATTATGTAAACTCCTGTCTTAAGAGATTTCTAAGTATCTCCATAAATAGAAAACAATTTGCTTCTAAGAAAAAACATTTTGTGTTAGTCCCTGGAATGCTATAGTTGAATGTTACTTGTTATCTTAATTGTCTGCTTGTATATCTAGTTTTCACTTCTCAATAATTCAAGATGAGATGAATTATATGACCCAGAGCTAATAAACTTTAGAGATATCTCCTCACTCCCAGAAAGAAATTTGTACACCAGAAGTTCTAAACAACTTGACAGAGAAAATACTACTTGCCAAAAAATACTAGGAGACATTCTGCTGTAAGGACTGATAGTTTTGACTACAGAACATTTTTATCCGTAATAGCACAGAAGTTTTCTAAGAAGCACTTCATGGTGTTGTGGTTTAACCCCAGCCATCAACCAAGTCCCAGGCAGCCTCTCACTCACTCCCCCTCCAGTAGGATCAGGGAGAGAATCAAAAGGGTAAAAGCTGGAAAATTTGTGGGTTGAGATAAAGACAGTTCAATAGAGAAAGCAAAAGCTGTGCTCACAAGCAAAGCAAAACAAGGAATTCATTCACTGCTTCCCAAGGGCAGGCAGGGATTCAGCCATTCCAGGAGAGCAGGGCCCCATCACATGTGACAGCTACCTGGGAAGACAGACACCATCACTCCAAACATTACCCCCTTCCTCCTTCTTCACCCCGCTTTATATATTGAGCATGATGTCACATGGTCTGAAATATCCCTGTGGTCAGTTGGGGTCACCTGTCCTGGCTGTGTCTCCTCCCAGCCTCCCAGGCACCCCCACCCCCTCACCAGTGTGGCCGTAGGAAAAGCAGAAAAGGCCTTGGCTCTGTGTAAGTCCTGCTCAGCAAAAAGAAAAACATCTCTGTATTATCAGCCCTGTGTTCAGCACAAATCCAATACACAGCCTCTTACTAGCCAGGGGTAGGGTGTGAAGAAAATTGACTCTACCCAAGCCAAAACCAGCACAGTGTTGAGTCTTTAACCTCATGAGAAACTTGGCAAAACCCTGGTCTAGACATGGATACAATTTAGAGAAAGCTTCAAGTCTATTTCTAGAAAATTAAATGCACTACATTTTCTGAATGTGTACATAAATCATCAATTGAAACCTGAGGAGATTTTAAATTGTACATAAACCAGAAATTCTAAGACACATCACACTTCCAAATTCAAGGAAAATTGTGAAAATGTGCTCGTATTATCCCCATGCACAGTATACTACTATTAAAAATTTGCCATATTTACTTCTTGACTTTTTAGAGGGCCCTGAAGCAAACTAAAATTTCCTGAACAAGACATTTCACCTGTTTTTCATCTTCACTATTCAGAATGGTCATTTCAACTTTCTAAAATTTGGTAACATTACAATACAGCTGAAAAAAAAATTTAGAAAAGGAAATTAAGAAAAAAATTTGTAACTACATGTTTCTAGTTCTCTTAGGGTAACTGTATGTCTTGGCTAAGAAAAGACTTAAGAAAGAAGAATATTTTCCTTCTCTATATAAGGATCCTATTACGATTTTAGAAAAAGAAAAGACACACTGGATAATTGTATTGCTATTTTCAGTAACATGCCTTCTTAGAAGACATTCCTGGCATGAAAGGAGTGGTTGTTTTCCTTCATGTAGACTGTCATCGGAATCAAACAGTTGATAAACTGCAGGTAAGTGATGGTGTTAATTTGCTAGTTGTTTAGAGGATTATTATATTTGCTATAACTGTTGCCACAGAAATGCCTGTATTATAACTGTGTGTTTAACTTGCAGATTTGTCCAGCACAGTACAGGTTGCAGAGATTTCACATGTTAGTGATCTGAGTTGAGCTTCATCCTGATGTCCTTAAACTACTCACTGCTGAGGTTACAGTTACTCAAAGCAGTTTCCTTTGCTGATATTATCATCTTCACAGCATCTCAAGAACTGTATACTATGTATAACTTACTTATTATTTTAGAACCAAAAAGATTCCCATTACCATTGGAAAAGCTGCGTTTTCTTGTCCTCTAACTTTCACTCCCACAAGTATGCATATTTGCTGAAAGTAAACTTTATATGTAAACTTTCCTGTAACAATGTCTATCCCTAGACAGTGATGGAGTAAGGGTTTGGATTTAGCACTTTTATCATCTTCTGAATCATTCCCATCTGCAGTGCAAAGTCCCTCACCATCTGTACCATGCCTGATAACTTATGCAGGCAATACAAATACTTGTCTCTTATTTCCATCAAGGGCATTTTTTTAAACATGAGCCATTTCTCTTGCAGGCCCTAATTCAGCAAAACACAGAATCTGTACATAACAATGAAGTGTTTTTCATCAAACTGAATGATTGATGACAAATTATCTCAATTTCTTTTGGGAAATGTTCCTCTCTAGGGATGAGACTAGCTAGATCTTGCACCCTCACACACTGCAGTGGTGGCTGATCGCACACAGCCCCTGTGAGCTCTGGCACTACTCTGGCTGCTTTCACTCAGAAATTCCCAGTATTGTGCACACAGGTAGAGAGCCACTCACCCAGAAAAATGGTCAGAAATGAAGTTTAATGAGAAGAAATGACAGACTGAAGTGTCAGAAGGAGAAGAAATTTTTGAGTGTTTAATGAGAAGAAATGACAGATCAGCCACAGGGCATGGCCATTCAAGCACTGTAACCAGCTGCTGTTTACATGGCTAACCTCTTTCATCCCCTTATCTTTCTATTTCCCTTGCTCCTTCTCCAGCCACTCTAAATCCCAAAGGGACCTGCAAGCCTTCCTCTGGCCCCGTGATAATGGGTGTCCACCCTGGCCATGGGGCTGATCACTTCCTGTAGTTGACACAGGTTACCCTCAAACCTCTGCCCTGCTTTGTGTGTATGGCAATTAATTCTTTATCACATAACAGTGCTATCCATGATAACTTAAGGTAAATCAAAGCCTTTGAGAAGATAAAAATATTATCTTCTGAAACACAGGGGAGACTAAAATGTTGTAATCTTAAAAGGCACCAGAACAGAGAAAGAAGCAATGAAATAAGGTGTGCATGGATTATTCCAGTTGGTGATCTGCACAAATCATGTCTGTGCTGCTCCTGGAGAGAAAGCCTTCCAAGGTAGCCAGCAGAAAAACTGCTATTTTCTTCTAATCCAAACATCAGTTTTATTCTTATGTTGTTTATTTGGTTTGTGTGGCAAGTTTTTGGTATCAAGAGGGGGACTACAGGGGTGGCTTCATAAGCAGCTGCCTTTATAACTTTAAAAATGTTTCCTTTATGTCTGAAGGAGCAAATGCCAGATAGATCCAAGATGGACCAACCTGCTGCTGGCCAAGGCTGGGCCAATCAGAAATGGTGGTAACCTCTCTGTGATTACATATTTAAGAAGGTGAAAAAGTTATTGTGCAGAAGTAATTGCATCCAGAGAAGAGTGGAGTGAGAATATATGAGAGAATAAACTCTTCAGACACCAAGGTCAGTCACCAAGGAGGGGCCCAGGCATCCAGGGGAGAGATTCCCCTGCAGGCCATGGTGCAGGATAGGATGAAGTAGCTGTGTCACTACAGCCCGTGGAGGTCTACAGGAAAGCAGACATCCACAGGCAGCCCATGGAGGAGATCCACTTAGGAGAGCAGGTGAATGCCTGAAAGGGGGCAATGAACACTTGAGAAACTCATGCTGGAGCAGGCTCCTGGCAGGGACCTGCAGACCCATGGCAAGAAGAGCCCACGCTGGAGCAGGTTTCCTGGTAGGACTTGTGACTCTGTGGAAGGTGCCCAAGCTGGAGCTGCTAATGAACTGTAGCCCATGGGAAGGATTCATGCTGGAGAAGTTCATGGAGAACTGTCTCCTGTGGGAGGGACCCCATGCTGATCAGGGAAAGGACCCCTCTCCTTGAGCAGCGGCAGGAAAAACCTGTGATGAACTGACCATAACCCACATTCCCATCTCCCTGCACTGCTGGGGAGGAGTTAGAGCTGGGAAGGAGAGAGAGGTGGAGGGAAGTTGTTATAAGATTCATTTTACTTCTCATTATCTGATTTTGGTTGGTATTAAATTCATTTAATTTCTCTAAGTCTGTTTTGCCCATGACAGAAACTGGTGAGCGATCTCTTTTTTTTTCTTGCTTGGTATGAGTCTTTCAATATATTTTCTTATCCATGTCCAGCTGAGGAGGGGAGGGACACAGTAGCTTTATTTGTAATAATTTATTATATGTGACAAATATAAAATTAAGAAAATAAGTACATATGCAAAAGACAAGGGTATTGCTGATGGTGAACTGAAGATAAATATCTCACTGCTGGGCTGCATCATATATCTACACACTGGAAATATATATTTAAAAGAAAATCTTGCTAACTTAAACTGTCATAACTAACAGATACTCCAATAACATGACTGTAAAGAAAATTGCCCATGCTGAGAAGATAATAAGCCTTATTTTCAAGATAAATTAATCTAATTTCAATGTCCAGATATTTCTATGCATTTGTCAGCAAGGCTGAAATTTTTTCTCACTATTAGACATAATTTTCACAGAGAAGTCACCTCCAAAAATTCTCTCAAGTAGTCAGAATAGGTTGAATTTCTTAAATCTGACATCCCAAACTTTATATTCCTAGCCTTTCAACCAGTATTTTCAAACTTTTCTGATTGTTTTATAAAATTTTTCATATATATTAACAACAACTGACATAGAGTTGTGCAGATTTTCAATTACAAAACCTAAAAAACCCCAAACTATGCAACATGTCTCTAATAATACCACTGTCATCATTGTATTAGCTACATTTTTTGAGTTACTGACATTTTTGAGGTGGCAATACCCAAGTCTATAACTATTGAACATGTTTCTCTGAAGACTACATATGACAAATTTTAAAAGGTCCTTGAGATACCTGATCAGAGTATATCAAAAGTTGTCTAATGTGAAGCTACAAAAAAACCCACACCAAAATTATAAAACAGATTCTTTATGAAGACTGAAATAAGGTTTTAAAATTCCACAGATTTCTAAATTGAATTAAATACTTTATGGTTTTGCTTATGTTTAAGTTGGAAGTAATTCATATTCATTCTAAATATTTTAAATAATGATAATATTAAGTCTGTAAAAAAAAATAGTAAAAAATTTTGGAACAATATTGGCTCAATTGGGACAGAGTCCATTTCTTAATCTGAATGGAGGATAGATGTTTAACATTTTCCTAAGGGGCACTTCCATTGTATGTACTCTGAGCTTCTTATTTAATTCATAATGTCAACCACAATGTATACACTCACATTTTCATTCAACTACAAGTGAGAGATTTTTGCTTTACTTCTTTCAATTTTATGATCTACAATTTGCTAGCTCTCTAACAAGACCAAATCTCCACTTGATTTTATTCCCCCTGAAAATGATTTCTGGTTTTCTTTAACTCCATTAGGCATTGGTTTTCTTTCATTTTTTCCCCCTCCTCTTCTGCCTCAGGAATTTTTACCTTATTTTTATTGGTTTGGGTTTTTTTTGCATTTGCTGAACAATGCTGGAATATTTTCAGCATTTGTTAGTTTCTTTAAATTTCATGTTGCCATTTATTTCTGTTAAGAGTTAATTTAAACTCTATTAATACTGTCTGTTTAAAGTTCAGAAAATATATGTTCAATGAGGGTCATGAACTCCAAATTCCAAGTCACTATGACTAAATCATAGCCAGTGTAAGAACTTCACCTCTGTGGAAAGTTCCCTTTTCTCTTCTTTCATACTTTTCCCAGTACAAAGTTTCTTATTTCTTTGATCAGATTTCAGGTCATCTCGACATCTCTTCTGAAGTCTACGTCTTCTGAAATGAGGATGATTTTTATTTTTTCACCTCTATACATAAGTTTCATTTAGTTGTTTAGCTTTGGGGTTTTTTTGTTTGTTTTTTTTTTCTTGCTTGGTTGCTTTTCTTAAAATTTCAGTTTCCTTCAATCTCTCCCTTTGCCAGCCAAAAGTTTCACACCAAATTTACCATTCTTCCTCTATTTAGGCTACTGAAATACTGTTGGCCTAAGTACAGACAGAAAATTATAGCTCTCAAGGAGTTAAGATTAAAATATACTTTAGACCCCACTCCAAAATGCATTCCTTGTATTCCAAGACCCCATTCCTTGATATGTTGTATTGTGTTTGCCAGTAGATGAAAAAAAAATGGGCACTAAACAAATGGAAATTCACATTCATTTCAACTCATATCTAGTTTGGACTTCTGCAAACTCTGTCCTATTGAACCCTTGCTATGTTTGGCTAATATGACTGGAATCCCCAATAAAAGAAGGGTGTGGGCGTACTGCAGCAAGTCCAGAGAAGGGCCATGAAGATAATCTGGGGGCTGGAGCTCCTCTCCTGTGAAGACAGTCTGGGACAGTTAGGGTTGTTCAGCCTGGAAAAGAGAAGGGTCCAGGGAGACCTCTTAGCAGCCTTCCAGTAACAAGGGATCTTCCAAGAAGGCTGGAGATGGACTGCTTGCAAGGGCATGTAGTGATAGGACAAGGGGGAATGGCTTTGAACTGAAAGGGGGCAGGTTAAGATTAGATGTTAGAAAGGAAATCTTAATTTATAAGGGTCGTGAGACACTGGCACAGGTCGCCCAGAGAAGTGGTCAATGCCCTATCCCTGGGAGTGTTCAAGGCTAGGTTACAGGGGTTTGAGCAACCTCATCTAGTGGAAGGTGTCCCTGCCCATGGCAGGGAGGTTGAAATAAATGATATTTAAGATGCCTTTCAGCCCAAACCATTCTATGAGTCTGTGATTATTGAATAGTACCATTTGGATTCTAAGATTACTTTTCTGCAAGTCTTTGTGTAAGTGTATGAAGTGCTGTCGTTTCTCAGATCAAGATGCATTGTTTGTTCATCAATTACACTTACTCTTAAAAACATAATATTTTAAATAGTCAGACACCATGTTATCAGGATTTAGAAATACTGCTTGAAGAAATACTGAATGTCTGATGTCTTTCAAACACTATTTGGAATCTCATGAGTTTTACTTGTCAAATAAAACCAATGTCAATCTCTGACAGCTTTAAGAATTCATGTAGGAAGTGCCAAGATGTTTATCAAATGAATGAATAAATAGCATATCAAATTTTCACTGTTACTTTATCTTAAATGAAGTTTGGATTTCATTTCAATTGTTTTTCCAGAATAGTTTGTTCATTCAGAAATTACAGTTTTCAGCTGTTTCTTGAATTCCAACTTTGTCAAAACTAACTTTTCTGTGTTGTTAAAAAAAAATAAGGCACATGGAATAGGCATGTTCCGAGTCTTCATATATACCTGGGTTTTTTTGAACCAGGTATCAGCTTCTTTTCACCTTTCTCATGCACAGTGCATAGGTTTCTTTTTTACAGGAAATACTTTGTGAAGAAGCATTTGATCGTTAATCTGTGTACAGCCAGAAAAAAGGAAGGCTCATTCCTGCATTAGCAACCTCATTTCCAAAGAGGATTACTCTCGTATGCAAAGATCAATGAAAGTATTATTAAATCTCCCAGCCCTTTTGCCTTTCTGTGCGAAGCTGATATTACCAATTATTTTAAATATGTCTGACTCTAATTTTAGTGAAATATTTTTGGCATGAAGTGGAGGGATGTTGAATATTTTATATCAGCCTGATCTCAGAAGGAGTTCTAAACTATTTAATACCTTAGAAGATGTCATTGGGCTAAAAGGGATCACTTTAATAACAATCCATCTCACTATCAATTTTGTCAGCTATATGGACATTTAATTTTTCTTCCTAACAAATGATTTACTCTCTTTCTCTCTGATAAAACAATGGATCAGTTGACCCTGGGTTACTAAATTTCCATACTTATTCTAATTCTGGAGCATTTGAATAGTCTAATTTATCTCTTATGTCAGAAGGTGCCTTAGACTATTTTCCTCTGCTATGTGAAAAGGAGTTCTTGTGTCTAGTATGCTTGAGCAAAAACATCAAAATACTTATGGCAGCAGAGTATTGGCCAAACATTTAAATGATTGTATCATCTGTGGCATACTTTGAATGAAGTTATGCTATAAAAACATTTTTGCAGTCAGTGAAATATAATAAAAAATGACACTTGAATACAATAAACTAAGAACAGTAGCTTTAATGAAATGTATCCAAAATATAGAGTAGTTCATAAAGACACAGTTCTAAATTTATACTTTGCAGATAATCACATCTCAAATGTTAGGGGAAGGCAGGAAACAAACAAGCAAGCAAATGAGATCCAGCCGTCTTGGTCAGATAAATGAAAACCAAACCAAACCAAAACAAACCCCATGGATTCTGAGAATTATACTTTCATCATATTTCTCTGATTATATTCTACCATACTGCCTTCCCATTTATTTAACCTGGCATGTCCTCCCTTGCAAAATGCACTGCAATATCTGTAGAAATGATTTCCCACAGGACAGTTAGCATTTTCACCATTTCAGGACTGCATTTTAAATTAACATTTCCCAGGGGCTGTAAGTATGGAGACAACTGTCCAGATGCATAACTGCAGACAATGTCTGTGGTGTGCAGCTTGAGATGATGTGTCCTCCATCAAGTTTTAGCATAGTTCTAGTTTATTAGAGGAAATGGGACCAGCTTTGCCAACTGAAAATAGATACAGTGGTGAACTAGTGACACCAATCTTGATTTACAGCACATATCTTGCAAAAGAAGATTCTGTGGCATGGTGCCCACTCCAATCACCTTTTGTTAGCTGGGAATTTATGTTAGGAGAAACTCTGCTGGAGGAGAAAGAACAAGTTAATGGATCATCAGAGAATCACAAAATAAATAGAAAAAAATTGAATTGTATTCTATTCCAAATTTTATTCTTTGTTTGTATGCACATTTAGAATACAATTCAATTCTTACTTCTTGAGTAATTTGGGTTGCAAATTTTCATCGTTATCTGCAAGATAGTGATTGTCCTTTAACTAAAGAAGAAAAGTAATGTAAAAAGAAAAATCTGATCATGCTTATGGTCATCTAGTTATTTTTTCCTCCTTTAAGACATGCTGTTCTCCCAAATGTAGCAAGTTTGGTATCCTGGGCAGTATCAGTAGTTGTGTGGCCAGCAGGACCAGGGAAGTGATTTGCCCTGCTGTACTCGGCACTGGTGAGGCCACACCTGGAGGCTTGTGTCCAGTTTTGTGTCTCTGAATTCTGGAAGGACATAGAAGGGCTGAAGAGAGCCCAGAGAAGGACAATGAAGCTGGTGAAGGTTCTTGAGCACAAGTCCCACAAGGAGCAGCTGTAGAGGTTGCGTTTGTTTAGCCTGAAGACACCTCAGGGGAGACCTTATCACTCTCTACAGCTCCCCAAGGGGAGTTTGTAGCCAGGTGGGGGTTGGTTTCTACCACCAGGCAAGCAGCAACAGAACATAATCTCCAACTAGACCAGGAGAGGTTTAGGTTGGACATTAGAAAAAATTTCTTCACAGAAAGGGTGATTAGACACTGGAATGGACTGCCCAGGGAGGTGGTGGAGTCACCATCCCTGGAGGTGTTTAAGGAAAGGTTGGATGTAGCACACAGTGCCATGGTCTAGTTGACGAATTGGTGTCTGATCATAGGTTGGACTCAATGTTCTCAGAAGTATTTTCCAAACTAAAGGATTCCATGATTCTGTGTGAAGTTACCTTAATTAATAACTTAATTCATGTTTTCAGGAAGAAACCTTTCAATTCCATTGACCTACACTATCCACCAGCTCTTCTTACAGCAATAAAATGTTTCAAAGGAGAGTTGCAGACTGAGACAAAATAACTTGCCCTAGTAAGCATACAAGTCTTTAAAATGTGTCTTTCAAGAGATAGGTTCTCTTTTTTTTTTTCTTTTTCTTATTTTTTTCATAAAGAAGAGATCAGTTCCTCTAGCCTTGAGATGAAAAACCATACTCAGGAAGAAGGTGATGAAAGTAAGATCCTTGGCTGATAAGAACAACACATACTTTCAAGGGATAGGAAGAAGAAAGCAGTAAAACATCCAGATAAATGTGTTCTCTTGGATCTGAATATTTGCGTGCCATTTAATTCCCAGATTAATTTGGTTTGGAACCATTAGTAAGCTACAACTTATTTCCTTTCTTTATCACATTGCTAAAGAGATTATTACAAAATGATACTAAAAATAGAGTACTATAATATTTAACTACATACTTATAGCAGAATGTAGATTCCAGCCATTTTACTTTATGGTGTCAGATTTAGCAGGGTTTTAACATAGAGGCACAATCCTCTGCAGGTTTCTTATAGTGCTGTACCTAGTCAATCCTTGAGTAGAGAGCATCTTGCAAAAAGGATGTTGCCTAAATTGTATTAAATATGAAAAATAAGGAGTTGTTGAAGGCTATTCAGCTTTTTTGTAGGTTTTTCTAAACATAACTGACATTCTGAGTTCATCTCTAGTAAAAGCACACACATAGTATAAGCTGTATTGTGGATTAGCTGAAATATTAGCGATTTAGAGCAGCTAATGAATGATTAAACTATCTGATGGGATGAATAGTAAAATACTGGTTTGCTGTGATAGCCTGCATTAGGGTGTAATTTGAGATTGAAAGCTTCTAAGCAGGAGTCTTGAATAATTCTATTCACACAAACTGGTGCATGTGGCATTTAGAAAATGTTTCAGTGTATATCATGACTCTGTCATAAGTCTGTAAGCTTGGTTAGAGCTGTGGTCATTACAAGTTACCACATAACAAAACTGTTGGCAAACCTATTCTGTACAATAACATTTTAGGAGTTTTTCTCTTAGAAGATTATGTAAAAGGAAATTTTTGGTAGCAGTGGTCATCAAAAGAATGACATTTTTGCGCAGAAGATCGGTTTATACTCTATAAAAGCCTCTTGTTTGAATTTAACATCATCATCTACATTAACAATGGATACACAGTGCTTACAGCTGAATGAAAGTAGTGTGGCCTAAAAGCTATTTTTTAGCTGCACGGTGTTCCCTGTGGCTCTGGCTATCCAAATCAAAGCTCACAATGAAAGCCAGGTACTCTTGTGCTTAGTTAATGGTCATATAAGGGGCAGGCTTCAAGAGAAGTTTGGAAAAAAACCCCAAGCTATCAAAACCACCAAATCCCAAACCTTCCCCAAAAGAAAAAGATGCCTAGAACACCAAATCAAAAGGCTCCTTTTAGCAATTCTAATGGTATCAAAAGGCTTGATGAGAAAAAGGTTAAGGGAGAATATTTTTCCTCACTGGGGGAAAATAAAATTTTAGGTAGGGATTTAGCTACTTTGTAGTACATTTTGGTCTGTGTCATGGATCTTGGACAGGTCTTTTTAATTCTCCATGCTTCACTTCCTGCCAGATATGTATCACAATCATGCTCCCCTTGCCCACCTTTATTATCTTTATCAAGACTATGAAATACATGAGACAGGAAGACTTATTATTTAAAAAATAATATATATGTGTAGCTCCGGTCCTGCATTGCATAGAGTTCTTCAGAGCAGTCTCAATTTTTTATGGACTTTACACATTATCTAGAAGCAGAGCTAGTGTTTATGTAGCCTGCAAAGTCTGTGTATTTCTTTTATGAATGCATACCTCAGACTGCTTAGCATTCCATGCTCTGCTGCGTCCTACCTCATTAGTCCTAGAGGAATGTTGGCAGAATAAATAGGAAAGGCCCCAGGAATTTTCACTGCTGCAGAGCCATTTCTTCTGCACATCATGCAGGATGTGTCCAAATATCTGCAGTGCAGTTTCATGGATTTGAATAAGCCAAAATTAATTTTTTTTCCTAGATAGAGAGTTGAAATGAATTTTATTTTCAGTATTTTCAGTATTTTATTTTGGTTGCCTTTTGAATTTGTGCTTATTTTTTTCTCTCTTAAGTAGCTAAATGGAAAAATATGACTCAAAAACAGTGGAATTCTGTCTGCCATTTAGTGAGCAGCAGGGAGATCTTCTGCTCCACAGCAGAATTTCCTGCATACTGGACTGTCTCGCTCACAGATTACCTCAAAAACATTTCTCTTCTGCTTCCTGTAGGAAAGACTCACACAAATATTTTCACAACTGATTTCTGAAAGAAGGTTTTAAATATTGTTCTATAAATCTATTATTCAAGATATAAAATTTAATTTTTTACTCTTAAGTATGTCTGAGAGCCTTGTCCATTAGAACTGGTTACTATTAGCTAATGCACTGATTTTGGCTGCAAATTGATGGGAGATGAGCATTTCAGTTTAACATAGAAACCTAGGTGAGGCCCATAGTATTGTTCAGGTTGCTATCTCTAGAGCTCAGACTCTGCAGAGAGGTCAGCAGCTGTCAGCTGCAATTATGCAGCCAGGAACCTGCATCAGCCAGTGCAGAACAGAGAAATCAACAACCTGGGAATGAGCCAGTCTATTTCGTTTAGGAAAAACTTTAAAAAGGTACCATATAGGTATGTACTCGAAGGAACTTCTGCTAGCATGCTATAAATGCATACTTAAAGAGTGTTTACACACTGTAGTTATTGACTTTTGGAAAACAGAGAAAATATTTCTAGGTGTCACTTTGGTGAGTTTTGGAAAAAAACAAACCTAGATAACAGAAAGAATTAATAAGCAAAGATTCTAATTTTTTTTTTAATACATATATAATGTATTCAACCACGTTATCAGAAAGGAGAGCATAAGGAGAACATGGTGCTGTAATGTAGAGAGGGAATCAACCCACACTGTATGTGCACACACTCACGGACACCTATGATCTGATTCTGCCTGGAGGTAGACTCCCAGCCCAGAAGCATCCAAACCATTTTCATGGAGATAATAGAGTCACTAGCAGATCAGTAAGTGTTTCACATGGTTTTGGAATGACATGTGGAAATACAGCAGGAGAATCTAAGGCATCTAGAGTGGTACTGGAAGGCACAGCTTAGGCTTAGCAGATCTCTGATCAAGGTGTCTGCATGTGCTTCCATGCATGGGTGGACTTCATGCCTCTGGTGCTCTTTTTCGCACCTCTCCTAGTTCAGCTACCCCCGGAGGAGGGTACGATTCACTCACAGTTTCTGATTCATACCAGTTAGGGTCACGTTAAGCTCTTGGATTCCCAAAGGTCTTTCAGACAACATTAAATTCCTCTCTTTAGGCAGCTAATTTGCAATCTGAGAGTCTTCATGTGGTCTAGGTCTTGTAGAGTTCAGTGGAAGATGTTGTTGATGCAGTAAACAGATTATTTTATTGTCTACTTTAGTGTGAGCTGAAATATGCTGCAGACTATAAATTCACTGAGTAGCTCTTCATAACTTTATCAAGAGCTCAGAACTGTGGAGGCACGTAGGAATTTAACATGAGGTCTAACAATTTTTACCAACTTCATATACTTGCAAAATGGTGACAAAGTTAATAAGTAATAATGACAATTAAAAAAAAAAAAGAAAAAGAAAAAAACCAAAGATCAAAGAACACATTCCCAGGCATTTTCTACGTACAAAAATTAACATTATGGGATTTGATGTGGTGACTGCATCTCAGTTTGTATTTTCAAGAAAGGACTCCTCTGCTTGTCAGAAGTCTAACAAAGTCTTCAGTCTTATAGACATGACAGAGTGTCAAAACTGTAAATCACTTTTATCTTTCAAAACTTATACATATCTTGTATATACCATATATATTTCCAGTAAAATGTATCACTCTTCATCCTTTGGAGCATGTGACATTTTGTGCAGCATTTTTTTCTACAGAAAAGAAAATAAGATACATTTCAATCATGTAGCCTGGTAAAGCATATATACTTAGCTACTGCACTGCATGCCATAAAACTATAACTTGTTATTAAAAGAAACTGGTCTGTGGCTTTATATAGTAATTTTTCTCTTTAAAAAAAATAAAATTTTTTAAAAAGCAATAAAATTTTAAAACCTAGTGATACTGATGAAAAAATCATGAGGTTAGTTTTGTTTATTTCATTCATAATTAGATAAAATTAGTTGAAAAGAATTAGCTTGCAGAACAGAGTCCTTCATGCAATAAACAATATAATCAGTACAACAACATGCACAATTTTGGATTCCCACTGCTGCCACCAAAATATTATTGTGATGTGCCAATGGACGTTCAGATTGAAGAAGAATGCCCTAATTAGCTGGTAATTATGTAAATATGTTTTTTAAAATAGCAAATAAGTTACCATGTGATGAGTTAAAAGTAGTTGCTTTCCTCACTTCTAATAATTTTATTAAGTATTCACAGCTTGCAGATTTTGGATTCAGACTACTTACAGCTTGGATATATAATTTAGCATTAGGTGGTTGGAGTGATATCTTTGAATTTATCAGATGAATTGCTTGAATTTAATTTGGGCAGAATGGCACCTATTGAGGAAAACTATTTTCAGTTAGGCAATGAGCTGTTAACAGTAATGTTTGGAATAAATACATTTTATCAGCATTTACAAAGGCACCCTACTAGGTAGCCAGCAGAATAGTACATTTCATGGTGCAATATCATTTCTTTGCCCTAAAAATACCTTCTTTTGCCTCTTTCAAATTCAAGAACCTTGTAGGGACAGTGTTACATTTGTTTTGCCTCCAAGTACAGTTGCATTACTTTAAAGGGATGACATTTTGCAAACAAAATGTATTTGTCTATCTTGCAGAAACAAGTGTATAAAGCAGTTCTCTTCTGAAAATGTATATTTGGCAATGTACATTTTGGAGCATATAGATTTTGTGTAGGTGTTTAGAAAGAAAGGAAGAAAGTATGGTATTGTAAGGTACTACAAACTGCAGACATTTATGAACAGTCTCTCAAGGCACTTGAACTCTGCAGCATTGCATTGTTTTTCTCTTAGATGATGAAAACTTTGACACAGATGCAGCCTTGGAAACATCAAAGGCAAGAAAGCTCAGAACATTAATGTTTGAGATAGGAGGTTGAAATACTGCAATATTTAAATTGTGATATTTAAATATACCTTGATATGAAAGTGTTAGAAAAAGCTAACCAAGTGTCACAAAGACTAAGGAGATAAAGACAGGCCATCATCAGCTGCTGGATGAACTATTGGTGTCTTGGCCTTTGTCGCTTTCGTTTATCAATAATCCAAATATTTTGTATGCAAGTACATGAAACAGTATGGTTAAACATTTTGTCCCACACTATGGACTCTAGCACAAATAATGTAATTGAAATAAATAAATATCCTTAAAAGAATACAATGAAAAAAAAGTAAGGAATACAGAAATAAAGACTGTTTTAATTCGATGTTTCTTCTACCACTTGAAAGTACAGTCTTTCAGAAAGTCTTTTACAGCAAGAACCAAATTGCTGAAGATTTTTAAATAACAAAGTTCCAATACAAATGATGCTAAATTCCTGTAAAACTCATGCTCCATATTTCTAATTTTGAAAATGCCAAATTACTTGGTAAGATAACACACTGTAGATGTCATATTCACAGAGGCCTGCAATACATTGCATTTCTTAGATTATTTTTTTTACATATAAATAGGAACTAGGGCAGAAAGCTAACTCTGAACTTTCAATCTCAGTTCAACAGTCTTTCAGATCTGAGTTTGTGAGTGCTTAATCTTACATCTATGTTATGTTTTATGTTAATTTTCTTGGAAATAAAATATTAATTCACATTCTCCCCAAATTTTGTGTGCATAATGCCTGTGATTGCCTGTAATCTTCTCAGGGAATGTGACAAATAAAGTTACAGAAAAAGTCTAGGAAAAGAAGCAGCTTACTGCTTTTAACTTATTACTTTTGTGAGAATCTTTATTGATTGCTGTTTGTTCTCAGTCTGTGTTCCAGTTACTGAACTGGATTTCTTGAATTACAAGTAAGACTAGGATGCTTCCCAGATGAATGATTTGTTCCAATATTTACATGAAGAATGTAAATATTTTTTGAAAAAACATAATGAACATGTAAATGAAGCTATCACAATGGTGGTATATAAATGAATATGAACAAATATGTATAATGTTGTTACAGGGACCTTTGTGGCCCTTCTCTGAATCCTCTGCAGCCTGTCCACGTCTCTTTTGTATAGTGGGGACCAAAACTGAACACAGCATTCCAGATGTGGCATGACAAGCACTAAGTAGAGGGAATTGATGAGACACAGCATCCTGTGTGGGCTGGCACTAGGGTGTGGGAGCAGTTAATCTCTGTCTATTTTTGCTTTATTTTCATCCTTGTGGGTGTTTTTCTTGTCTACCATGTCTGTTCTTTTCTTTCTTTAAGCTTATCTGCTCTTTTGTTTGTTTATTTGTTTTGGTCTTAGTGAATCAATACCCGGTTTTTACTTTTTTTACTTTTTTATGTGTCTTGAAAACATTCACCCTCATTCTTGGGGCTAAAATCTGTTAGTGACCAACTGTTGATCATTTTTGATTTGTGTTTATAGCCTTGAGATCTGCTGTGTCCTAGTACTTTCAAAGCCTCTGATATCAACACGTTTATACTCCTAGAGGCCATACTGCAGTATTCAGTGGATAAAAATGATGATTGATGGAACTTGGAACTTAGTGCTATATAAAATTTGGACTCAAAAGGAGAGATACTAGCTAGACTAACCAGACAGAATAGTGGCCCAATCTGCAGCATATTACTAAAAATCAGAAAATCTGTGAGAAAAGAAAACATTCGGAAAACTTCAGATTTTTGTGAAGATTCATGTCTGAATGGACATTAAGTAGAAACAGCTTTATAAAGGCATTTCTTAAATTATTTCCCTTTAAAACAAATAATTGTGAAATACAAAGAGAGGAAATAATCTCAATCGAGGCATAAGACCTGGACCAAGATATAGTTAGCAAACCTGAAAAATTACCATCATGCATTCAGCATATGTGTATGAGTAAAGTAAAAAGTAGAAAAAGAAATGAAATCTAAGAACATGTTAAAAACAATATGCTTGTAAAGCTGAAGAAAATGGAACAAGCAGCCAGAAGGATGAAATTCTAGTGAAATAAAATTCTTGTATTGAAAATACTACTCCTGTATACGAAATTTGTTCTTATATTCTAAACAGTGTAGCTCTTGTTAAAAAAAAGTTTTATAAATGGCACCAAAAAGCTGTCATGCCTACCTAAAAATTGAGAAAGACCATCCAAAAATAGAAAGTCTTATTTAAGAAAAAGAAACTGGATACAAATATTGCAGCTGTAACTTAACTCTAAATTGTGTTTAAAACAGGGAAAATGAGACTTTGAGAAACATTTTGTCCTAGGAAACTATTTAACCCCTATAATAATGTATTCAAACAAATTCCAATACCAAAACCAAGAAGTCTTCCAAGATTCTGTACGGCCAAAGATTGATATAAAGGATGTCTGAGTAAAAGGAAGTCATAGGACAAAACCAAAATGAACTAACCACTTCACTGTGCAAAAGCTTAGGAGCACCACACATTAAATTTTATTATAGCAGAAGTCACTGCTCAGGAACTGTCTCATATGAAAAGTTAATAAAAAGAGTTTTCAAATAAATTAATAAAATGAATATCAGTAAACTTCCAGAACCAGATGGTATTCACATGGAGTTCGAAGGAAAATGAAATATGAAAGTGCTGAGTTGTTAACTATAGTGTGTAATTTATCACTTAAAATGTCCTTTGTACAGGAGGAGTTGAAAATGGCAAATGTGATACAAATTTTTTAAAAGGGCTTTGGAGAACTATAAAATGGAAAGTCTATATCTGCACTCAGCAAACTGTTGAACTTATAATAGAGAATAAATTAGTAAATATGATGTATCAGAAAGTCAACACAGGTTCTGCAGTTATGTTGCACAAATGTAGTGCAAATTTATATAAAAGAAGGTGATAAAGTAGACAGAGATGACTATTGATATCTCTACTTGGTTTTCAAAAATAATTTTGAGAAAGCACCTGTGTAAAAGAGGATGCTGTGGTACAAGGGATAAAGTCTTCCTGTCATCATTAACAAGTGGTTAAAGAAGAAAAATGAGCTGTTGGAAAAGATGGTTACTTTTACCATTATGGTGAGACCCATGGGAATCGATGTTATTCAACGTATCCCTGAGCAATCTGGCAAAAACTATGATGGGTTACCAAGTTAATTGACATGGTGTTTTCCAAGAAGTAGTAACAACAATTCACTATGAAAGTTTATGAAAAGTATTGTAATAGTGATTGAGTGAGGGATTAAATGCCTAAAGTATTAAAAACAAAGCAATATGAAATCAGAAGTTCTACACCTCTGGCATTGGGAAAGATTTGAGCAGTTGTGCTTGGATTTGCAAAATAACAGATAGATGCTCAAAAATTAATAGGAAAGGAAGAAACAAAAACCACCATTACACGTCTCACTATATAAATCCATAGATCATATTCCTTGTGCAGTTCTTCGCCAGGCATTTATTATTCTTCTGTATCAGGAAGGATATAGTACAGCTAGACACAATACAGAAGAGAGAAACAAGTATGAAATGGATTTTGAATGAGAAGAGACAAAAAAGATAAGAGCTCTCCAGTTTACAAAATAAATGACTATCACAGGATAGAGCTGCATATAAAATCACGAAAACCAGGGAAAAAGCAGTCAGGCTTTATTATGCAGTAGTACACAAGAAGGACAGTGACATTTCCATATTCTTTTTCTAAACTGTTACTTCTGCTCATTGTAGTTTTAAATGAACTTTCTGTCCAGTGTATCATGGCAGTTTTTGTGTTGAGACATGAAAATCTGATGAGATGAAGGTACTGTTTGATTTCAGACTGCTTTATAGTTTCTGAAAGATTTCCTGGTGTTAATTCCACATCTTTCTAAGCTTTCCCAGTCTAGTATGTCTGACCTGAAGAGCCATGTCTTTTGGCACAATGATCTGACTGTACTGTGTGCACATACACTCCATCGTCCCCTAAGGCAATCAATATACTACCCTCAGTGCAGTGGGTTTTTAAACCACAAAGGCCACTAATTCCAGATAAGACTTCTTTTTGAATTTGGAGATTATTAAGCAACATGAAGGGAAGAAAGCTAACAGAACTTTAAATGCAAACCCTGTCTGAACTTTCTATCCTGACAACAAACAGATTGAATTATTAACCAAAAGTGATGTTAGATAACAGGAATTAGCTTATTTGCTTAGTTTAACACATGCAGGTTAAGAAGATACAAACCTATTAAAGAAGATAAGAAGAACTAATGTTTTTCCAGTTTGCAACAGGGATGTGTGGGTGCTGGTCAGCACCTGGCTCAAAAGAGGGGATCATTCTGCTGTATTCAGCATTGGTGTAGCCTCACCTTGAGTATTGTGTGCAGTTCTGGGCCCCACAACTTAAGAAGGATGTAAAGACTGTCCCCTGCCAGGGAGGGCAATGAAGCTGGTAAAGACCTAGAAGGCTTGTCTTCAAAGACATGGCTAAGGATTTTGGGGCTGCCTAGTTTGGAGAAAACGAGGCTGAGAGATGACTTCATTGCTCCTCACAGCTTTCTGAGGAGGAGAAGTGGAGAGTCAGATGCTGATTTCTTCTCCCTGGGCTCCAGAGGTAGGATATGTGGGAATGGTTCAAAGCTGCAGCATCAGAGGATGTTTAGAGTGGACATTAGGAAGCATCTCTTTACCAAGAGGGTGGTCAAATAGTGGTACAGGCTTCCTGGCGAAGGTGGTTGATGCCCCATGGTTCTCTGTGATTAAGAGACATTTGCACAACGCCTTTATCAACATGCATTAACTTTTGGTCAGCCCTGAAGTGGTTGGGCAGTTAGAATAGATGTTCCTTGTAGGCCCCTTCCAGCTATTCTATTTTCTATTCTATTCTATTCTATTCTATTCTATTCTATTCTATTCTATTCCATTCCATTCCATTCCATTCCATTCCATTCCATTCCATTCCAAATGTGGGTGTGTATAAAATTATTAATTAACACCAATGGAAAAAAAAAGCTTTCTAAATTTTGGGCATGTAATGAAATCATACTCTTTGGCTGTGTCATTCAAGGCACTGAAAATGGGAGAAAGCATGGAAGATTTTCGGAAGGAAATGTTGATTTTGCTAGAGGAATACGATGGAATTTCTGATGCTCTTTGTTCACTGTCTTTAGTTTAGGTCTGAAAAAATCTTCCTAGTTCTTCCATCGGAAGCAAATGAATAATGTAAGAAGAATTTCTAGGTTTCTATCTTCTACAATTGCATTAATATATTTTTACCTACCTAAACATATCTACTGTTTAAACTAAAGATCTCCTGGGTGAATATCAGCATGTTAGCATCCTACCATTACCGAGAAATAAATTATTCACTTGGAGATGTCAGCATATGAGCCACTTTGCAGTCCGATTTCAAATTAAATTGAAAGCTTTCATACAATAACTATTGACATTAACGTGGTAGGTTCTCAGCACTCTGTGAACCTTTACATTCTCAGCCATATTACTAACCTTCTTGGAAAAGAAAAAAGCTTTTCTTCCTAAATATGGAATTAGACGAAAAAAAGGAAGGAAGATGGTAAGTTCAAAATTGAGTGTTTTGTTTATTTTTACTGTATATCTCCTAGTACGTTTTCGATACAACATTCTTGGCACTAAAAATAGCTAAAGCATGTATGACTTAATTCTAGAACCAGCAGATAAGATGAAAATAACCAATATGAGACAAAAAGCCCCAAACCTCTAAAAGGCACAAGTGTAATGGAAAAGGTGAAAACCCAAATATTTCCACACAGATGTGCTGGGAGGAGAGTTATTTTTAATGTCCAAAGGATGGAAAAAACCCTGCCCTATGACAAGAACATGAGAAAAGGAAAAAAGTGCACCTCAACTCTACAAATTTGGTATTAGCTTCCAATTCAAATTTGTGAGCTGGATGGAAGAGGTCTAGTGAGAATTACTCCCTTTAGAAGCAACTGTTAAAAACTTATATAAATGAAGTCAATACTGAAGGCCTAAGAAGAGTTAAAAAAACCCCAAAAAACCAACAAAATAAGAAACCTCACTGTGAATCAAGAATAGGAGGATTCCTTCTTTGTCCAGAAGGCAACCAATAAAAACTCTTTTTTTGAGCTTTTGAGAAGAACAGGTTGAATAGCTTGTGAATGCAATGGAGATCAGTTAAGACCTATTCCAAGGTAACAACACAAGGGAAATATCCCAAATGTAACCCACCTTCAGACAATCTCTTTTAAAATATATGCATTGTTCTCCATGAATTTGCCAAGTTACATCCTAAAATGTATTTAATGCCTTGCTCCTACCATTGTAATTAGAAGACTATTCCACTACTTGAATGGTTAAAATCCCATTTTTCTAGTCCTGCAATAGTTCTATACTTCTTTGGTAAAGGAGGAAAAATTCGGCATCATCTCCCTTCTAGGCTTGTTTCGTGAGGCTTAACTGAGGTGTTGCCAATGGAAAATGTAATTAAGATTCTCTGCCTTTTTCGAGAACAGGTGTGTTTTAATCAACACCAGAAGTGTAGCCATACAATTTAAATAAACAACCAAGATTTTAAAAATGCATTGCTAGATGAAATTAGTAGTACTGTACAAAAATATTAGTCTTTATAGGACATGTTTGAAGCAAGGCAGTATGAAAATGTTGCATGCAGCATGTATTCTTCTCAGGAAGGAAAGAACATGCATGTGTTGACTGTAGCAAAAGGCAGACAGTGTTTGTACCAATCAGACAGAAAACCCATGTTAATGTCAGCCATTAAGGAAAAAGCTAGTTGCACTTCAGTAAGAACAGAGTTGTGTAAAAAAGGTAGCTACAATCCAAATTAGCTTCAAAAAACATTTCCAAAGCTTTGGGAAAAGGACCTGATTATAATATCTGCTAATATCTCATGTTCTGTCTGGTCTTGCTAGCATTTTTTTTTCCTCTGTATGCCTAAAATCAATTGAGATTACTTTTGAATATTTTTCCTGAGTAGTTAATAATCTAAAATTATACACTGGGGAGTAAATGGACCTCATACTCAGTTCCACAGAGAGCTCAGCTAGTGGGTGGGACAAAATGCAATGGCTAAAGAAAATTATATTCACAAATCTCACAGGAATCTTTAGGAGATTAGGGACTTGTTTTTCTCTCACGCTATGTACATACTGGTTACCACTTGTAGAATTATTCTTGACTTGCCTAAGGACGAAAAAAATTAGGCCTTTGATCTTGTCAAATTTTTTAGCTTTCTCTTCAGAATTATAACTAATTTAAAGCTAAATTTTATTTTCTCATTTCAAAATAAACTCAGGGTCTTTTTCTTTCTTAAAATACTATTTGTTTTGGGGTTTTTTTTAATCCAGATAAAGCTTTGATGGATACTTCGGGGGAATGGGAAAAAATCACAATTGCAAGACATCATAGTGAAAAGTACAAGGTTTTTTGGTTTGATTCCTAACAGAATTTGTTGACCTGTTTCCACTTAGCATTTCAGTATCCCATTTTTTCTCCTGAACTGACAATATAATATGTTTTTTCTAAATTACACTAATCTTGTCTATCAGATAAGCAACATCACAAAATAATAAAAACATATTTTGGAAGTCTCATCTCACTTGCAAAATTTTCCCTCTATGCTGGCAACTGGACATATCACTGAGAGTTAATTTGCTATGAATTTGGGAGACAGTTTGCAGTTTAATAGATTTGTAATTTAATATGCCACAGGGAATAGGGTTGGTTCTGTGCCTATTACCTAGAATATCCTGAATATATTTTATGGTCTTGGATCTTAACAAGAGGAATTTTTGTATAGATTTCAATTTAGAAAAAATCTCAAGCCTTACTTCTTGACTTTTTGGATGTCCAAGAATATTAGTAATAAACAAGACATTTGTATAATTTTCAAATTATATTATGCTTTTTTAAAGTATAAATAAGATTAATATAAAAAAATAAATTGAAAAAACATGTAATACCTATAGCAGAAAGTAGTAGTCTAGATATTCAAGTAGATGGACAATTTTTCAGTATTTTACCAAGGCAACTCTCTCACTTGACTCATTCTGTAAGTTGGAAGAAAATGGAGAACTTTGTTAGAATATGTAAGTATTACTTGAGAGAAAGACCAAGGAGTGATCTTTGGTGTCTTTTTTACCTTTTACCACTTGATACAATTATTTCAATATGTAACTACTGGCACAAAGCAGTCAAATACGCACATATGACTGATTTGCAACCCCAGTATTTTCAGTGTATTCACAGTATGTCCGAATGAAACCATTTGTGAAAGCTTTGCTTTGACTGATGGTTATCTTGAGCAGGCCAAAGTTACTTAAACAAAATCAAACTGCGTCATACTAGCTACCTATTAAGTCCTGAATGTATTATAATGTGGACACACCATGCAAAACTTATTAAATATATAAAGAAATGAAAGTTGGATAAATCTCTTACAAAAAGAAAACAGAACTCATCTGGAGGTCAAATACTGGAAGAATCTAAGCTTCATTATCTACGCCCTCTCTCTGTTCACTGCACTTCTAGACCTATTCACATTTTAAGAATCATTTGCTGTAATTTTTTTGTTACTTAAGGTCTTCTCTTACTCAAGTAATCCCTAACACAGTACCTGACACAAACACCAAGTAAAAACATAGGAACATCTGCACCTTTATCTCCAAAATGCATTCTGCATTAAATCTCAAAAGGCAGTTCTTACTAAATCATGTAAACACCACATTTTTTTATTATCAAAGATCCAATCTTTTCACAACCAACAGAAAAAATAAAAGTTATTTAATCTTCTCACTCCTGTTAGAACTGTAGAAACAAAACAACTCACACAGGATAACCAAGTCTGTCTAACTCATTTGCCAGTAGCCGAATTATTAAATCATGCAAACAATGGCCTTGGCTTACTTCTCTGCATTGCAGCCAAGGGCAGGGTTTGGAAAGGTGACACACAGAGTCATGGGGTAGTGTAAGCATTAAAATTGTCTTTCTTATCATACTGAATAATGTAGAAGGATGTAATGAGACTTTCATTTGCAAAGCAAAAATGAAGGCAACAGGATCACCAAAAGAACTCAATTTCACTCAGATCACAAAAGTCACTGAGCATTCAGTAGTGAAACTTCTTTTTTTCTAAAAAGCAAAAATCAGTCAAGTTCAATGAACTGTGAACAAGGGCAGTATTCTGTTACTGATCTTCTAAGCCTTTAAAGTTTCGTCATCTGTAAGTTGTATTAGAACTCTCTTTCATTTCACAAAGGAACAGCAAGTAACTGTTATAATCAATACAAAGAAACATAAAACACAAGAATGGTGATGAAAATATATTCTGCTTTATCTGCAGAACATATGAGCATCAAACCAAGGCAAAACAAAATAAAGCCCAGACAAGCTTGTGGCAAGAATTTCTAAGCCACTTTTTCTGAAGCATGTAATTTCTTTCTGGGCTCATTTCCTACTACTTATCAGCTGCAACAATGCATATTAATAAAAAATTTGACAGAAATTGTATTATGTTAGCTGGAAATAATTCAGACAAATTAAGATAGGATAAGGAAGTATCTGATGAACATTATACACTTTTTGCTTATCTGCAAGATTCTGTTCTGAGTGTTGACAAAGTGACAAACAGCTGAAGCCAGAGGAGATGTAAAATACTTCAAGGTTCAGACATAAAAATAACTGAATGTCTTGTAGCTGAACTTTTCCAGAGGTGTCACAGGTTTCTTTTACTCAAGTCTCCACACTCAGAAAGCCTTGCTTCACTGTGGGGAAAATAGGAGAGGACAACTACATTTCCCCAGTTTTGTCTGGATTATGTTTCAGTGATCATATTCTAGCTTTTGCATGAGGCCAGACAGAGGGATAAGCAATAGTTTTACTAATATCAGTCATATTCCCCTCTGCTTCTCTGAATTGAGACATGTTATCTGTCTCAGATCATTACCTGATGTAGATTAGTCTTTCAAACAGAGTGTCTGGGCCTTCACTGGGTTATTGCCTGGTCTTCCCTTTCTGTTTTCACTGTCTGTAAGTGGTTTCTCACTCACTTCAGTCTGGGATGCTGCTGGCAAGTGACAGAAAGGGATGATGTTTTCCATTTTTTACCTCTCTAACCAGGTACATGTAAAGGACTAAACTGTCACCTTCAGACTAAGAAATGACTCTAATGTTACTATGCATTTATGAGTGTTTAGTCCTAGGAGACAGGATCTCAACAGAATCTCTAAAGTACATGTATAATGAATAAGAAATCAAGATGCTAATTGTCAGGGGATTCTGATCTATTAAGAAATCATATTCCTGAATATTGATCTATTTTGTCAGATGACTTCTATTTTCCATTTCTTCAAAACTATTTCTTGTTTGATTTTCATTTGGTTGTTTTTATTTGTCCTTAAAACTTAACACTGAAGTATAACTCGAGACTTATTAAAAGGTTTTATTTACATCACTTCAGTTGTGGACTATTGGGAGATTGGAGACAATTATGAAATTATTCTCATTTTGTCTATGTCTCAGAACATACACCATTGTCCTTTGATCCTCTTTCCCTGAAGGCCTTTACTTTCAGATCAACAAAAGTGGAAAACAGAAAGTCAATCAAAACTTCATAAGTGATTATAGAACACAATAGTTATTACTGTCTAGTCACTGTCCTAGGTTAGAATGTAAGATGTGCCCAAAAGTATGTATTCTATCACCATCTTCATAAGCTGTTAAAAACCGGTGGGGCAGTGTTTCCCCATCTCCTTCATGACTCATCCCTGATAAACTCCAGGGATATCTTCTGTTAATGGGCCAGCTGTTGAAGCCAGGTGGGGCAGAGTTCTTTATCTCTCCCATGACCCATCCTCCCTCCAGGGAGGATCTTCTGTTAATGGGCCATCTAGTCTCACCTCATGGCTGATAAAATTGCATCATCATCAGATTGCCAGATGCTCCACCTAGAGGGAGGAACCAAGCATTCCATCCTGGATATAATCTGAGATTTCGAACACCACAAGCAGCCTTTTTCCACTGGATTCCCAGAGGAAGACCAGACCCTTCTACACCAACACTGGACCTTCAGACGAAGACCAGACCCTTCTACAGGATCACTGCTTCAACAGAACTATCACTCCAGGAGGACTGCAGCCACCATTTAATCGGACTGCTACCAACACCCTGACTGACAGGGGCCCAGGTTGTACTCTGACTCTGTCAGTGAGTTGGTTTTTGTACTATTGCTTTTATTTTATTTTTCCTATTAAATTGTACTTCTGACTTGGAGTCTCTCACTGGTTTGCTTTCAAACTAGTACAGTCACCCTCTGTAAAAATACAGCACTGTGCAGTAAAAAACAAAGCAAGCAGATTGGGTTAGTTTCACATTACTGACAAGAATATTGTTGAAGGATGGGTACCTTTAGAAACTCTCTTTTATACAGATTTAACTGATAAATA
Source organism: Gymnorhina tibicen (assembly GCA_013399875.1). NCBI lineage: Eukaryota > Metazoa > Chordata > Aves > Passeriformes > Artamidae > Gymnorhina > Gymnorhina tibicen. The sequence continues at coordinate 211,900 of VXAZ01003895.1, forward strand.
TTATTTCATTTAGATTTAATTCTACTGTTTGTTCTACTATATTTCTTTCCTTACAAAAAATATTGAATAAAAACCACCAAAAAAATCACCCCCAATAATAATTTTTAAAAGTCCAAGAAACCATACACAAAAACCCCTTGAAGCCACAAACCCTACGCGTAGATATAATTCTAGTTTTATAGTCAGGTATGACCACATTTCAACTTCTTTCCACATATCCTCTACACATCATTTTTACATATGTATTATCAACCTGCTGGTCAAAATTCTTTCCTATCAGTTTTTGTTTTCCCCTAAGCCCTTCCTAAATCCATGCACCAAGTGAATAGTAATACACAGAATAATGATGTAAAATAAAACTCATACTGCAAAGTTAAATGCAAAGCTAGCAGGAATATTTGGCAGGATCAAGTGAAAATTAGGTTTAATTCTTTCAGCTGGAAAAGATATAGAACCTAGTAGATGTATTTTATCATGTAGCTAATTAATTATGAAAATGCAAGGACTTTGAGTTCTACTGAATGAGACAAGTAAGTGACTTAAGAAGTATATAGAATAAGTGAAATAATTCGCTTATGAGAAATAATTCCCTTAGGAAAGATCACATTCAAAATTCCCAAGAATCCCTATGTACCAGCAGAAACCCGATTCAGTCTAGTCCACAAAACGGGTGGATATGCAATATACAGTGAATAATTCAGACGTATATCATCATTTTTAAGTACTGTGCTACTTTGTGCCACTTAACAATGTGTGAACCAGGAGCGGATCCCTACTCTGTTCATGTTCTGGCCAGTCAAATAAAACACAATTTGCAAGTTGTCTGCATTTTTTGAGTTTGTGGTTAAATTAACAATACATTTCCTAAAACAAGGTTTTCCAGCAGAAACACCAATATAAAGAAACCTAACATTTTTTTAATAACAAAAGGTTAATTTCAGAAAAAAATAAAACCAAAATACCCTTCCATATAAAACAGTAAAGCACATATTTCATGTCGGAGTAAGGGGCATGGACAAAACTACTTTGAATGGACTTGGACTAAACCTTTCAACCAAAGACTTGACAAATCTAAAATAGATATAGTTACATGGGGGTATGTAGTTGCATCGTTTTTCTTAAATTCTAATAGAGCATAAGTTTTTGTTGGACATTTCTCAGCAGGTATAATCACAGTTGCCATCAAAAGAACAAAATAATTAGAGTACTACAGATAAGTCAAAGCTGATTTTCTGAGCCCTCATTATTCAAAATGCACAGATAAGGAGCTTTTTTCTGAGTACTGAGAAAAAAAATCTGGACTCAAGAATGAAAGAAGAAGGAGAATGAAATAGAGGAGGACAAGGGAAGATTTGGATGGAGTAGTTTTTTCTGTTACCTGAGTTTATATAAGATGTGAAGAAGAGCCAAAAACTATGCAAAATTAAGACATGCATATGAATATACATAGATATTATCTATGTACAAAATATTTGTGTATGCATATATAAACATATTTGTACATACTCATACACATGTTTATCTATGTGTGTATAAAACCAAACCAAACCAAAAAAGAAATACCCAAAGAATGGTGCAGAAGGAATTCATAATAACTTTTCCTGAAAGTGGACAGGTAATTTGGGTGGGTAACCAGAAAAAGAAAAAATCCCACAGGATGCTAAAATGCCTTGGATGAGCTGTGGAAACCAAACAGAAGCCCTTTCGGGGCTGAAGTATGTATCTGGGTTATCCAGGTCAACTGCCTTATCCTCATCTGACTGCACCTTGAAGGATGTATTTACAATCAAATACTGATATATTTCCTCTTTTGCAGCCACCACTGAATTTGCAGAGATGGCAAAACTGACAGGCACTGTCTTTTAAGGAACTTCCAATTACTAGCAGGTCCAACAAATGCATAATTATGAAAAAAGCTAGAAGAGTAAATTACATGTGTGTCAGAATAAATCATTAATTTTCCAGCTATATTTTCTGCTTTGACACAGCTTAATTTTTTTTTTAATGGTGACATATGAAAATGTGAAGAAAAACCATAAAGGATTTTTTTTTAATTTAAAAAGATAGTCCATAGATAGAAAAATGACAAGCTGTGTAATAAAATGCTATTCTAACAAAATATCAGACTGATTAAAAATACCAGGGGAACAGAACATTGTTTCATAAGGCCCTCTTTTCCATGTGGATCGTTAGTGTGGGAGAAAATCCTTGTAATTCTTTGCACTGCTCCCACACATACGCCTACACATATCATCACTTGACTTTCAAACTAACAATAGAAGTGTTAGTAGAGATATCACCATCTGCAGAATGAACTGTGCATTTTTAAGGCTGCAACAGTCTCAGACATTAGCAGTAGTAATCATATAGATGGTAAGTAATACCCTCTTTCCACAAGAACCATGTATGGGTCAGTTGATATATTTCCCCATAAAATCACAAATATAAGTTCATTTACATTAAAAAATGAATAAGTTGGGATATCTTTTTCAGTTTCTAGGGTTTAATATGAGATAAAGGGCATTCATCTAGTAATGGTGGGAGCAATGAGATACTCCACTACAGAATCTCTATAGTTACACATATAAATTATTTTGGCCAGTGTTTTAATGACCTTGGAGAAAACCTCACAATGATCAACTAGTAATTATTGCAAAAATGTGTATGGGGAGTGGAAGTTCAAATCAATAAAGGATTCCTCTGTTTATTGTATATATTTTTCTTTTCTTCTGTTTAAGAATTCTGACCAGAATTAGAATGTTACACCCAAAAATAAATTCTGTGGTCATCATTCTTTTCACTAAGTGTCTGTGTCCCTTGATTATTTTGAAGAAAAACTTAGGGCTTCACATCTGAGTTTTCTGACTGTGTACAATTGTTGCAGGAGTTTTATGGTGCAGATTTCAAGACTATTGGTGTGGTAACATAGGCTGCTTTTTTTCCTTGCTATATTGAAACTATCAAGAAATCCTCTGTGGAAACAAATATTGTCAAAATATTGGAGTCGGGCAGGAAAGGATTCCTCAGAACTTTGCAAAGATGATGATACAGGGGAAAAAATCAAGAAACAGATGACAAAGCTAAAAATCAGGTGACATAATAATCGAGCTGGAACATAAACTCAGTTACAGAATGTTAAATCTGTCCAAAAGAGCATCAAGACTGAAAAGCAGCAGAATAACTGACAGCAGACAGGATGGACAAACTTGGACCTAGGTCTGATTCTTCCTCTGCTAACTCCTGCTTGTGTCACTCAAGGTGCATCCTTTGAAAAACAGCTGCAGTTTCTTTCCAGTGACCTGAGATTTCAGTCTGTTCAAGATATTTCTGGAAGAAAAAGTAATCTGAGATAGCCCTTGATAACAGTGTAATGGCTAAAATATTAGCATCCTCAATGTTGATTAACAGTAAATCTGGGCAAATTTTGAAATGTTTCACACACACATCTTTCAGCTTCAATTTTAATTTTCAGGGATGTCACGATTTGCTCCTAATAGTTGTGCTTTTCTTTAATACGGAATGTAAAGGTTCTCTTATGTTGGGAATGTCCTACTAGGGACATTTGTACATAAGCATTATCCTAGCTGCTTCCATATAGAAGTGGTGCAAATATCTGAGTTTGCTCTGCCTGGATCCAAACTGGATTTGTTTTGAAAATTTTGCAGCAGGAAAAAGCAGGGCATGACTATTTGGCAGTACACACTAATGTAGGCATATGATTTCTGACCTACAGCAATATATGCCTGTCTACCACTGGAACTATAGCACAAAGCATTCCCATGTACTTCATTTGCAGACTAACACTGCAGGATGATGAATGCAGCTGTCAGGATCTCTTGAATTTAACTGAAAGTATAAAAAGATTGAAATCCACCGATTTCTAATCATGCGCCCCGAAACATCCTTGAAGATCTGTGTGTTAGCTATAAATCAAATCTGAAGTTCTTTTATCCTAACTCAAAAACAAAGGAGAAACTTTTTTTTTTTTTTTGAGAGTATTAAGGTAGAAAAAATGTGACTTTCAGGATCTCCTGAGCTGGAAGACACGTGACAAGGATTTTTCAAGACATTCAGTTTGGACTTTCTGTCCACATCCTGCAACAATCTAAACTTAAGTCCTCTCCTCTCCTCTCCTCTCCCCTCCCCTC
>VXAZ01003895.1:216324-242125 GCA_013399875.1 Gymnorhina tibicen
TCCTCTCCTCCCTTTTTTCTTTCTTAACAGTTTTTCTGTATTATATACAATCAAGGAATGAAAACACTTCACTGCGTCATTAAGCATCTTTACCGAGGACGAAAATTCTGTAATATATATGAAGAGCTTGGCAACGACACTGTTCTGAGAGATGTGTGTATGCAAACTTACACTGACTTGAGAGGTCTTTCTTACAGCTGGCATTGCTTTGAAAAATTGTGTTTCATTTGGCTGCTACAATGTGTTGTACTTGATAAAGCAGGCATACAAGTGCTATCAAGGTTATCTTGAGTTCACCAATCTGCCATTCCTCTTTCAGTTGACCTCCGTCTTCACTGCAACACAATCGTTCCTCTAGACCCAGTTTTGTTTAGGTTTCTGAAAGAAGTCAGCCAACTAATGACGTGTTGAGTGAATATTACAACAATGCAAGACATACATAAATTCACACATTTATATATAGGGGGTAGGTTTTATAAAATGAAAATGCAAAACCTTTCAGTCTTAAAGCTAAATAGCTGTAATACACAAAGAAGCCCCATGTTCTTTACTACTCATTCTTATCTCCATTTCCACCAACTTTTGTCGTGAGTATGTGAATTGAATAATTTTATTTATTTTCCATATAGGACTATTATTCACCAAATAAAGCCATTTTGAAAATGACTAGCTATCAGTTTCTTGGTATGTGTATAGGAGTGAAAGTTAGGAAGGAGAACAATAAATGCTATGATGAGCAAGCATAAAGCAAAACATATTCTGAGGAGTTATATGGAAAACTTGACTGGAGAGAGATGCTTACATGCTAGTTTGGGGAATATTCACATTATGTACCTTGTTGTATCTTATTCTTTCATATCTCCCATAGTAATTGTCCCAATAATATTTTCACTAATAAGTATAGCTGACTTTTTCCACTGAGTGTCTTGAAGCAGCATTCAATCCAGAGACCTCGGGCTCAAGCTCTCCAGAACACAGCCTGCCACTGTCCTTACAAAGTCAGTCACTCTGATTACCAGTCATGTGTGAGTTCCCAGCGGAAGGTTAATTTCTGAGACCCATAACTGCCATAGTCAGAAGAGTGAGGTCTATCTGCTACAGTGAGGTTTAACAGGATTTTCCTGTGGGTAGCCTTTTAGAACAGGGCTCAACAAATACTCCTTTTACTGCCATTCCGTGCTTCTCAGTCTCAGTCTCAGTCTCAGTCTCAGTCTCAGTCTCAGTCTCAGTCTCAGTCTCAGTCTCAGTCTCAGTCTCAGTCTCAGTCTCAGTGGTTACATTTATTTTAACTATGACATGATTGACTTTTACCAGCTGAACATAGTGTGATAACCCACCACCTTCTTCCCCCTGCATAAGCCGACAGAAAAGAAATTAGAGCTAAGCAAATGCAGTTATTATTGTGGACAGGATGATGGTTTTGTCATTAAGGTGAACCTTATAAGACCTAGATTCAATAACCAAATCATGGGCAAATCTCTTAACTCTAAGTAAGACAAACGGTCATCAAAGACTGCCACAGGAGGTTCAGATTGGATATCAGGAAAAATTTCTTCACTAAAAGAGTGGTTAAGCATGGGAACAGACTGCCCAGAGAAGTGGTTGTGTCACCATCCCTGAAATTGTTAAAAAAATATTTGAATATGGTACTTGGGAACATGATTTAGTGGTGAAGGTATCAGTGGTGTTATATTGATGGTTGGACTTGATGTTCCTAGAGGCGTTTTCAAACCTTAATGATTCTATGATTATACTGACTCATTCCCAGAGAGAGGTCATTGGGAGGAAAGGGGCTAGGAAGATCCTGATGAAACGGAATTTCTCAGATGAAAGCGTTTCCCATCAGTGTAGGATGTTTAAAACAGAGACAAATAAACTCAGATCTGCTGAATGTGGCAAGAGCTGGACGCACCCAGCTGTGAGAGTCTCAGCTCCACCGCTCCTTGCATCACTTTCTGTTCAAATGAGTTCAGTGCTAAACAAAGACTACAAAAAAATTTCCCTCGTGTAGAATCATAGAACTGTTTGGGTTGGAAGGGACCTGAAAGATCACCTAGTTTCAACTGCCCTGACATGGACAGAGAAACTTTCCACCAGACCCGGTTGCTCAGAGCCCCATCTAACCTGGCCTTGAACACTTCCAGGAATGGGGCGTTCACAGCTTCTCTTGGAAAACTGTTCCAGTGCCTCACCAACCTCACAGTAAGAATTTCTTCCTAACATCTAGTCTATTCCTATTCTCAGAGCTATATTAGACAGAGCTGTGTGAAAAAGTAACCTACTGCCTTATGCATTTATTTTAGAAGTATAATTGGATGGAAGTACAGACAAGTGATGTAAGTTTGAAACAGAAGCTTATGGCTTTGTAAAACCAAGAGCAAATACTTGATTTAAACTTGCAGTCATATTTTTATCTGAGGGAAAACATAATTAGAAAGAAAGATACAGTATAACTCTTGTTTTAATAAACTATATTTCACATATGCCTTATAATTTGAAATGTTACACCATATTTGAGTAACTCAAGTGGGATCAACTTTCATAATTATCTAAATCAGCTTGACATGTCTAGAGATCAGAATTTACATAACTGAGGGAGTTTAGGTTTTGTTTTTTTCTTTAATATCTGTGAACAGTACAAAGGGCAATATGATATTTTCAAAGTGCTTGCTAGTCTACAACAGTTTGCTAAAAAAGGAGAAAAACATGTAGTTTAAACATAAGATACAGGTGGTATTTAAGATTAAAAATAAAGACAGTATACCCATATCTTTGGAATTCAGATTTAAGAAAATATTCAGACAAGTTTATGAAAACCATTAACTGCAGCAGAAATATAAATAGTTAAGAAGTAGTTTATAAAGAAGATTTATGCTAATAATCTGTTGATTAGGAAGGAAACATGATTTTTTGTTAAACAGAGAACTTTGCAATGCAAATTTAACTTTCCTATTTAGAAATTAAACTCTCATTTGCACAGGATGGTGAAGGAAAAGTCAATATAGTCAACGAAGTATAACCAATGCAGTTTGTATTGCATCTGAATCTCTTCCAGTGGTGAATAAGGTGTTAACTTCAGTCAGGCACCAAAGTATTGCCTGAAGAGCCTGGTCATCAGGGTGAAGTATTGTCATCAGAGAAAAGAAATGTATCAAATCCTCCTCTATCTGAAGCTACATTAGAATAAGAATATGTAACACAGAAATTTAAACATCCAGTAGACTTATGCATAAATATGAAGCATTCAAGAGCAAAAACTGGCATCCATTCTGTTTAATAAAAGTAGAAATAGAAATGTATATTTCTTCTAATATCTATATATATACATATATATGTTATCATTTTCTGGTCTAGAACAGAAATGCCTGCAATTGGGTACTTACTGAAGAGATATCTCAAGGTGATGTCTTTTCATTTTAAGTGTTAACAGAAGCCCTTTCTACCATATACTAGCCTGAAAATTAATTGAAAATCCCAACATATTTTGTCTGTTAAACTTACCTTTAGTTTTAAATAGAATATTAAAATAATCACACACATACAAGATTAGTAATAGTTTCAGGTAAATATTAAATTTTCTTCTAATACTGATAATGAGGTTAAATTATTTGCAGGACTACATATTCCCCTGGCCCATGCACATGGAAACATAAGCTAATGGTTTTCATAAGGCAAATGTGAAATGAAGAAAAACAGAATTAAAACAACTTTGTATGAACAATGGATTCTCTCAATGCACAAAACAAGTGAAAAACAAACAAATAAAATATCTGACAAAAACAAATTATTGCCAAAGTTTTCACATCTTCATGACTAAGGAAGGTTGATTAGAGACAGCATTTTCAGAAGATGGTAAAGGATAATACTTTGAACGTTTAAGAATAAATATCAACATATGTACATGAGAATCCTTTTCCTTTTAACTTTTGGAGATAGACATACATTACTACTAAAAAATCTAACTCATATATTGACTATGTAAGGTCTCAAAGCAAGATTTTCCCCAGACATTCTCTAACTGAGCAATCCTCCATTTCTTTTTATGTGCTTAATTTGAAAATAATGAGGTTTTCAGAGATATACAGAGGTCTGCATCATAATGTATGAAACTTAAATTGATTAGATATCTAAAGAAATAAATTTGTGTAATTATTATAAATAAAGCCAGTAGATTATTTTGATATCTACTTTTAAAAACATATGGAAACCATGTTTTAAGAAAAACTTTGGTTCTTCATAACCCTCTATAATAACTTTATAAAATGATTAAAATGAAATGTTTTGCTTTCCTCATATACACATCAAATGCAGTCAAGTTAACATAAGTTACTTGTTTGATCTCTTCTACTGTTCCAGGATTATATATACAGATGTACAGAACTTACATGAACAGAATTAATTTTTTTTTCTAGACAGAAATTTTCAAGCCTTAAAATATTTTCTGAGGAAACTTTATAACAGCCTGACTCTGACTTCATATTAAAGATTTTCTTTAAAGAGAATAAAATAAAGATTCACTTATTCCATGTCAGCATCAAAAAAAATCAGTGAAATTTGCTTTGATTGCAGCCTTTCCAGTATCTTTTCCAGCTCTTATTAAGAATAATAAAGATATACTACATAAAGATACATCAATTTACATTAAAATCCTTACTCTTGTCTTTTTTCATTATTATTTTTTTAATAATTAAGGTTGATATTTCTTCATGTCTGGGTCTTCACTTTTCTATTGAAAACAGAATGTACCAAAGCAATAGATGCATTTGTATAATAAGAACGTTCTCTAGTACTTGCTCGGAAATGCTGGGAAAAAAAAATTGGTACTCAATATCTCCTGTGTTGGAGTAACATCTGCGAAGAACAGATATTAACTAGCAGTTTATCCATAAATATATAAATTTATAGTCCTAAATTGCTTGATTAAAAAATATCAGACCAAACTGTATGTTAGATCATTATCACTTGCCAAAACAGAATTTAGATTGCTGAAACTTAGATTGAAAGTTTATTGCAGTCAAAGTAAAGAAATTATCTAAATGTAAATCAGTTTAATGCATTTGAATGAAACATACCTATGGAAATTAACTACCTGGACTATAAAGATAATTACTGCCATGTACTAAAACATAAAAGGAAATTCATATTTCTTACTGGAAATAACCGATCATTGATTATGACAGATGTGAAACATGGATCATTTAATCAGTGTTTACATGTTCAAATACTTTTCGTTTGTTTAACAGTGAATGACACACTGATAAATGTTTTAAATAATTTACTTTGTGTTGAGTGTAATAACATTGCATAATAATACATTCTAGATATATATAGTACATGAAATTTTGTTTTAAATTGCTTCTGCAGGGTTTAATGGTATAAATGCCACTGAAAACTGAAGTATCATCCTAACTGGCACCACCACTAGAACAGTGATGAGGAAACTTTGTGGATCTTCAGGTTTTCTGATGAGGAAGGGTTTATCTGGTTACAAAGTTCTTCCATCTTTGTCTTTTGCCTTCACATGTGGAAAGCTGGATTTAGGTATCATCACTGTAGGCGTCTGCAAGTGGGTAAAGACTGCTCAAGGGGGTACGGCCTCTACGCCTCTCATACTATCCGTGAAAGAGGTGCTCAATTTATCCAAAAAGCATTTGGTTAAGTGGCTTTTCAGGTATCCACCTGTATGTAGATGAATGTTTTCCTGTAGGATCTATTGACAACCATTATTGGATCTCCACTGGGACTAAGGAGAGGATAAATATGCAGGAACACAACAGACATCTTCATCCAGAAACCTAAACTCAGGGTGCAGAATCTTAGTAAAACTGATTGAGAAGAAAATTATTGTACTCCCCTCAACCCCAGCCAGGCAATGTTTATTAATCTCCCTCAAAAAAACTCAAACAACAACAAAACAAAACAAAACCCCTAACAAACAAACAAACAAAACCCCAAACCCACCAAATATGGAATGACTCTTTATGTCAATAAAATGCACCTGGTTCCAGTGTCAGAGTAGATAACCTGGAAATAAATTAACTATCCTTCACTACCTTGTTCAGTCNGACTCTTTATGTCAATAAAATGCACCTGGTTCCAGTGTCAGAGTAGATAACCTGGAAATAAATTAACTATCCTTCACTACCTTGTTCAGTCCAAGTCATAGTGTGACCATGAGTTTGTAGGATTCTCATCATCAAATTACACTTTGGAAGGAGCCACTTTAAATGTTATCTAAACCAGAATGTTGAACAATTTCAACAAAATAATAGTTGAATGGCTAACTCTCAGTTTGAAAAATGCAATATCACAGTCACAGTGTTATTCCCCTAATAATGGAGAGGAGGTTTAAAGAGAAGAGCTTTAATATCTGTAAGAATCTGGAGATAAAAATCACTATTGAAGTAATTCAATATCACTGAATACAACATGTCATAACTATCTAGGAGCTCTATTTCCAGATTAAGTGACAACTGCTGAGTAAGTCTCATCTGGAAAGGGTGACTGTTTTATTAGCTAAACAATTTGTTTTCAGTGATTGCTAAATTGTTCAGACATAAATAGATAAACCTTTTACATAATTGAAGGAATAGAGATTTGGTGTTTCCTTAGGATTTTCATTAAAATATTCCCTTAGATTTCTTTTTTTCATTTAATTTCATTTTTATTTAATTTTTTTTCACTGTAGAGATCATTTTGTTGTCACTTTCCACAATTTCACATACTGAGCTACAGGAGGAATTGCTGTCAACAGCATTTTCTTTTAATGTGGCATATTTAAACAGGCTGGTGCTTTAGTTCTTGTCTGAGTGAATATGAATCTGAGTTGCTTAGAGAACACACAATCTTGTATGCAAATTGTGCATTTATTAGAAGACAGCTATAAATCTGTGTATACTGGGTCCTAATTTTTAAATGCTGTTATTTTACCCATGATCAAATTAAATAAATAAGACAAATAATGCAGAGCTAACTTCAACAAAGTCATACTCTCTAACAGCTGATTATTTGTCTCATAAGCTACTTAAAAATACACAAAAAAAGGGGAATTTGGTATTTACTGTCTTGATGGTAAAATATATTTTGCTTTATGTTGTCCTTTATAGCTTTATCTTGTCCCTAATACTGCCAAGAGTAGCAAGTCACAGCAAATGTCCACAGGTTTTAATGATTGCACACTGGGCAGAAGAATGTAAAGCTCATTATTCATAATAGGTAACCAGGTTTCCAGAAGTAATTATTGTAGTCTAAAAAATAATTTAATCTAATGAAGTATGCTACTGGAAGCCTCAAAGCATTTGGAAAAGGGTCTTTTGTCTTATAATGCTCTTATTCCTGTAATCCTGATGATTTTTTTCTTCTCTCCCATAATGCTTTCCCATAGAAGTCAAAATGTGGCTGATTCAACTACAGGAGTAGTTTGGAAGGTAGGTGTAAGAAGTAAGTAAGATTCATCAGCTTGGCAAATTGCTTTGTTTCTATAAATATGAAATATTGGAAACAACTCATGAACGTTGCTCAACTTTCCAAACCAGGTTTCCAAAGATAGTGTTCATGATCTCTGCTTTCTTTTACAAAAAATTTGCAAGCTCATAGAAAGAATGTTTTTAAAGTAGTATGTGAAAATACACAGGTAGAACTGGGTTTAGGAATGTAAATATGCATATTTACATTAGAAAATTATTTGTTATAAACAACTCAATCTTTCTAAGCAATAAATTGTTGCAAAATCTCTTTGCCATCATTAATAAGTCACATGCCAGTGGTCTAATACTGATTTATTTTGCTATATGTGATAAGAACTTTCCTCAAATTTTGTCTATATCAAAAGTGACTAAGTTAAGCAATTTATACTCTGAAATATTTGCTTGTATAAATTATGAAGCAGAGGAAGGGACAGGGAAATTCTACTGTTCTTATCTCAGGTCTTGGAAGTTTGCTTTGAAATAAGCATACAATTTTGCTTTTCTAAAGTTAATATTGCTGAAAATGAAACAATTTTTTGTCCAAATATCTTTGTTAAGCATTTGAAAATTGCAATACTAAAAACTCTCTCTATCTCTTATTGAAAATTAATTCTGACCCATGGAAATACCTAGTCTCTTAAGATCCATTGACAAACCAGGGCAAGAAATCTGTCATAATGAACCTCACTTCTTTAAATTACCTGCAGCTACATACAAATTTGCAGTTAGAAGAGAGCATGTGAGTTTGCAACAAGGATTGCAGGCAGGATGGTGTGAGCAGATGTAGAGTGGTTCAATAGATGCAAATGGCTGGTGCCCATGATAGCCTGTGCTCCTCCTACTCACCTTTCAATACAGGCAAACAATTTTTTCTCCAAATCTTTTCTCTAAACCCAATGCCTAAATGGTAAAATGTACCCCTTGCTGTTTAATTGCATTAATAAGGGAATGGAACATTTTTGAAGACACAGAGCTACCATGAGACTCTGTAAACAGCAGGAAGAACCTTTAAGCCAATGTTCAAATGACTACATCTCTCTTAATGCAATCTTCTCTGCTAGGGCTACCTGGACACAGACACTAAAACAGTCTTTTGGGAGATACTCTTCTTGAGTTAATGTCTAAAAATAACATAATTGAATTGAGGTTTTTTGTTTTCCCCTCTGCCAAGCAGAGTTCAAGTGCACTGGCTACCTCTTATAAGACCTGCAAGCACTAAATCGTTTTCAAACTGAACACATATAACATATAACATCTCTGAATCACTGTTCTGCTCAACGATATATTTAAAAATTTAAGCAGCATACATACAATCAAACTTAAGCAATCACTGGACTTAGTAAGTCTTGTAACAATGATATGTGGTTTCTCTGAAATTCCTTTGTAGCTCTGTAACAAACATCATTTTTGGAACAGCAATAAAATGCAGCACATTCATTATTCAGCCTGCAGTCCAAAACACAGGTGAAGAGAGGCACTAACTCTTCAGTGAGGTTAGAGTTGTTTACATGCACCTGCATTCTTCACATAACTGACAGAGCTGGAAACACCCAGTCAGTTTACACAGTGCTAATTATGCATTTTGTGCAAGAAAAATAATTGAGAGAGCAGAAGATTTCTTTTAAAGGTGTATTTACAATACAAACCATGCCAGAATAATATGAAAAGAAACAAAAAAACCTCAAACCCACCACTAACAACAAAAAAACTAAAAACCATTGCAACTTTAAAACATGAATAAAGTGGGTAAGTATATTCCCTTGAGATTTATTTTAGATGAATGAAATACATTCTGACATGAACCCGTAAAACATACTTGTGATAAAATAATATTTTTTAGAAAGCAATGTGGAAATTACTTGGAATAAAACATATTATTTTCTTTTTGCAGGTAGGATACAAGAAAAAGAACTAAACAATGTCCTGAACAGAAAATTTTTGAAAAGCAAAAAACCTGTAGAATGTTCTGATTTTTCTCCTGTTTCTATTCTCCTAGTGATCCTCTTCCATCTCATCCAATCCTTAAGTCAACTTATAAAGTAGCAGTTATAAAGTAAGCAATTCATGTTTAATTCAATTTAATGGAACTGAATTCAATTTAAATAAGGCAGCAGACATGCAGGGTACATGCAAAACACTTTTCATGGATGCGCATGCCTGTCTGTAAAAGTTAATAGGGCATTTGGCACTGTGAGATTTACTGGCACAAAGTAATTCACTCCATCCCAGGTTGTGGTCACAAATGAGTATGAAGGGATTCCTAATTACCCCTCAAAGTCTCAGTCTGGAAATGTTTTGAATATTCTGATGGGCATGTGCCCCATTTGTATAATTTCATTTTTATTTCTAAAGTATATGTATTCTGCATATAAGACATAATTTGTACTATTTTAATAGCATAGCTCAAGGCACCCTGGAAATTAGTTTTGAAACAGAAATTGATGGAAGAATAGCATCTTATGGGAAAGCAGTATAATTCCAGCTGACAGAGGTACTACAGCTCTTCCTTTGCATTATATAATTTTCTGTTTGTTTTCAATCACCTTTTGGGATATAGGATGGTATCTCATGACTGGTAAAAAAAACCCAAACAACTAGTATTGAAATAAATGGCTAATGCAAAGAACAAATGCTTTGACTACAAAATTGTATGTATTTGAAAGGACCTTTTAGAAAAGTGATGGAAAGCAGTTCATGATTCTTCCTTACTTTTTCAAATCAGATTTGGTTGCTCTCTTGCAATTTTCAGGAGTCCCATTTCCTTCTCTACTGCTTCTCATTCCTGTTGTTGTGGAAGTCATAGTCTTCTTAAAATTTCCCTGGGATATTTCAATGAGTTGTCTTTGTGACTGTCCACTTGTTGATGAAATGCAATTCTATGCAGGAGGGAAGCAGAAAGAGAGAACATACTGCTCCTTTAGATAATTTACTCACATTGCCTGGAAGGCACACCACACAGGCCCACTTGGTAACTATTTCCCTGTTTCTCTTATCTCACTACTTGCTACTGATAAAGAAGCAGAAAATGTTTCCTCCAGTTATACTTTTTTTTTCATTTTTTTTTAGTGAAGAACATTTTCGACTTTGGCATTATTCCAACTATATATCCCAAAGTTACTTTATCAAAGTTGTTTTCTTCTTTGTTTATTTACCCAGTACTGCACATAACTTTATATTTTCATTTAGGGAACATGGAACATAAAAGTGATTTTTTTTTCTTTGTTTGTTTTCTTGGTTTTGGTTTGTTGGGGGGTTCTTTTGGGGGGCAAGGGTTTTTTTGAATAAGAGTACAAGACTCTAGGGAAGAGCATTTGAAGTAAAGCAAAGTAAATGGGAATGAATCAGAACAACTTTGCTAGAAGAGATCGGAAGTGTCTAGATAAGTGATGAAATAACAGGAAGTACTCAATAAGTTCATGCAACCTGTTTAGGAGTCTATGATCATGGAGAGACTTGTCTAAATGTTTTTCATCATGTGCTGCTTAGAATCAAACCAATCAGAACTGAAAATAGAAGAGATCATAAATCTGTTCATAACACAGAATGTGATGGCTTTAAGGAATATACATTAGCAGCAAAATTTTAAAATGGAGGAAAAAAAACAGTTTGGAAATTGGAAAAGTTTTATTGCAGGCAGAACAAACTTGCAGCTACAGAAAGACACTGACTTTTTTTGTTTCTCTTTAAAGTGCTCCAAATTTAAATGTTAAGCTTCTGAGAGATGGAGAAGTTACTGCTTAAAGAGAGGAGTGGGAAATTACTGAGTTTCTGCTGGAATTAGAGTGAACCACAACAAAGAGTATCAGAAAAGGAAATTTGTCTTGTAAGAAAACATTGCTTTCAGAAAATCCTGTTTCCTGGATGTCTAAGAAACCTTGATGCAATCTTTATGCCCGCAATTCAGGTCCTGGTGGTCAAAGGTTTAGTTTGATGTCACATAGCTCTTTGATCATGGCTCAGTTTTACTGATAAAATTATAGTTACAGTGTGAGGTGTGCAGGCTGAAGTCTTGCATCATAGTAAAAGATAGAACCACAAATACATACAGTTGCTGAGAGGGTATTTAGGACCTTACAGATTCAAGGGGGAAAATACAGACATTAAATATATTGTGGAAAAAATAAATAGAATTTAAAGTTGACAGTTTAGCATCACCAAGTCTCAACACATCTCAAGGGGAATTCTTTCCCAGGTGACTTCCTGGCTATCAAAAGCTCCATGGCAATCTCACTGGTAGTGGGCCAGAATATTAATCCTTAGCTCACTGTCTCATTAGCTCTGTGTATTTTTGTGTGCTCTTACCTTAGGTATGTTCTGCTTGGGAAGTTTCTGTCTGCACGCCTGAACAAAAGGGACCCAGTGGCTAAGTGAGTGCTGCAGTGCATCTACTGGTGTTCTCCTAAATATTTAACAAGGCCTAGAATATTTAACTAGCAATAAATCACATCCTCCATAAAGCATCTTTTGACCAATACAAGTGTCAGAGGATTTTTATGCCAAGTAATACAGGAAACTACCAATTGTTAGTTGTTACAATTGTTTCATTTGTTCAGTTTTGAACTAAGATGTCCAGATTTAGAAGTAATTGAACTCATTTTGTTACACCTGGGTCATGTCTGAAGTGTTATTAAATGAAATAAAATTAGAGTTATCTCAGTAACTTTCAACCAGTCAGCTGTAAATGCTAGTGCGTGCATTCTAACTCTTAAATTTGAGTTGAAAATTATGTTTGGGATAACTAAGGAAGCACATATGCCTGCATGCATCCACGGATACACATGCAAAGTAACCTTAACCTTTGGTCTCACAACAGAGAATCTCACATAGTCTACATCAGAAGTAGTTTCTGTCTTAATGTGACCATATATCATAATTTTATTTTCATAAATAAAAGGAAAGTCCTCATTAATTATTATATGTATCTCATTAGCATATCTGATGCAAGTGCCCCCTCCAGTCTTTCTCTCCAATGCTAGGAGAATGCTGATATTGTCTTGATCGTCTTTTCAATATTGTTCTACAGCTGTTTGAACCCTCCCAACCCTCTAACTTCCTAATCTCTAGCCTCCCAACTATCCCCTCACTTTTTATATCTACTCCTGGAGGCTTCTTCGGGAAGTTAAATTTAACATTGTCAAAAAGAAACCATTGATGGTATTTATTAAAAATAAATTCTCAGTTTACATTTTTTGGGGTTCTTTTTGTCTTTATTGACACCAAAACTTTCCCTGATAATCCATCTCTTTGGCTCCTGCTCCATTGGTTCACACACACTCTTCAGAAGTCCTGAATGCTATGAGGACAGTAATTCTGCAGATTGATCTTTTTTATTTGGAGCAAACAATAACAGCCATGTGAAAAATTCGCAACCACCCACATAGAATCATTGAGGCCAGAAAAGACGTCAAAGATCGTCAAGTCAAATTTTGATTGAATACCACTATACTCACTAAACCATATAATGAAGCATCATGTCTACTCATTTTTTGAGCCTTTCCAGGGATGGTGGCTCCCCCACCACCATGGGCAGCCTGTTCCAAAGCTTAAACACTCTTTCAGGGAATTTTTTCCATATATCCAACCTAAACCTCCTCTGGCTTAACATGAGGCCATTTCCCCTTGTTCTGTGGCTGGTTGTCTGGAAGGAGAGGCCTATCTCTCTATAGCCTCCTTTCAGGCAGTTGTAGAGAGCAATAAGGTCTTGCCTGAGCCTCCTTTTCTCCAGGCTGAACACCCCCAGCTCCCTCAGCTGCTCCTCATCAGACTTGTGCTCCAGACCCTTCCCCAGCTCTGTTGCTGTTCCCTGGACGCGTTCCCCTCAATATCTTTCTTCTAGTGAAGTGCCCAGAAGTGAACCCAGAACTCTTAACTTATATCTTCTTTTTCCTGCTAACCTTAGATACAGGTTTACCCAAACTTGGCTTCTATTATTTTGTTGTCTAGTATTATCTATCATAACTCTATTTCTAATGCTAGTTTACATGGCCTACTAAATATGTTTATTACAGTTGTTATTCCGGTGAATGCTGTCAACCTGAATCACTTGATCTTACCTTCTCAGTCCAAAGTTAATTTTGCATGAAACCCTGTTCTTAGAGAGGTCTCCACTCATTATTCTGCTCATGTTTGACCCTTATGAATGATATGTAATTATAGTTAACCCAAAAAAAGAGTGAAATATGTACATATAGATATATATATCTATATATGTATGTATGTATGTTTAAGTAGCCAACACAAATGCACGATTACACAGCCAATGCAATTCTTTGTTCATAGCTGCTGTTATTCTATCAATTTCTGTTCTTCCAACATGTTGTTGCACCCTTTGAAGCAGACAAAATATTTTCTTTTGTATTGCTACAAAAGCAAACCCAGTAGAAGCTCCACTTTTGTGTCAATCTCTGGATGCTATAAAGACAATAAGTAAGTAGAGATGCCACTTGGGGGAGGGAAGTTCAGCATTTAGATATGTAAATCTGGGAAAGTGGAGGCTTTAACCATATGAATATTTAAATCAATTTGCAAGAAGGGAAGGTATCAAACAGCTGGTGTAGAAGTAGCTTTCATAATTTTCCCAGGAAAAAAATATAATTGTTTTATAATGTGTACTGTGGTTTTGCAGGAGATTTGACAATGAAGAAAATGTAATTTTCTCCAAAGAACTGTGTTTTATATGTTTGTCTGTTGTTACATCTGTCGAAAGATAATCACATTTTTATTTACTCTGACCATTTTTATTGTAGTGATTGTTAAGTATATTTATTAGCAAGCAATGCCATTATTTCCTTTCTCATAAAAAGCAATAACATATCAGTCTTAGAGTTAAATCTTTTGAGTTACTGTTGTAATATCAACCTTAAATGTCTACTACACAGATGAAATCATCACAGTACAATTGTCTCTAATCCTATGCCTATTTATTTCCGTGGGTCCAAAAGAAGGACGAAATTTAACCCTCCTTTGTCTTTAGAGTCTGTTACTCAGCTTTGCTCTGCTGTACTTGTTTTGGACAGCTGTAGGCTCTGGTTTTCTCCTAAAACTTTTTTTTATGTGAAAGATGGTGTATTTTAAGCAGCAGAATAAAAAATTATAGCAATCTAGATTGATCCAATGGTCTAATCCTTATACAGAAATTCCATTCATGGATCAAAAACATCACTAAATAAATTGCATCTATTGGAACTGGCCAGAGAATAAAAATTGTGCTTCCTTTCACTGTTTCAAGAAAGTGTTGTTTTGAAGCTTTTTATTTTGTTTTTTTTTTGTTTGTTTTGTTTTTGACACTCTCCCCCACCAAAAAAAACCCAAGTCAACAACAAACTAACATTGCAATGTTTTCATAAAATGGAATATATTTGAAGTGTGCACCTCCAGATTAATAAAAACAAACAACAAAAACCCAGTGTTTTCACTCAGTTCTTTCAAGAGAAGTGACACAAGGATTTTGATTTGGACCTCAGACACTTTCTCTCTTAAAACTTGTTGAGTATCATGAGATCTCAGACCTCAATAACTTATTCTCAGCATATTTTGATGAAAAGGCATTTCTTCAAACATCCTCCCATTCGTGCTATTAATCTGCTATCGCTTCTCTTCTGCTGAGAAGAAAACCTCATTCTCTGAGCGATGAAAAAACCTGGGAAATATTTCTCAGTGTTTCTTCCTTGATTTTGAAAAACTCAAAAGAGGATTGTGCCTGGATTAAGTACAGCCTCAAAAAAAATGCCCAGATTACTGCAAGGTGTCAAGTGGGCTAAACTACCCTTAGAATTATCTTTCTGTCAAATACTTCAAAGTTGGTTAGTTCTGTATGAATAGTGTTTCATTACTGAAAAATAGACCTCTAGTTCTTGTAAGTAACAACAAATTAGGTATTTTGGAAAACCTAATTTCTTAAGGATAACAAACTGTTTCAAGTGTCATTCTACAAAAGAAGTAAACACTATTATTTTTACAACTTGAGAAGGTTAGGTTTAGCACTAAAAATATATTATAGGATTAGCCAGGCTTTGTCTGAAACTGTGTGAGTGATAAAAGGTTTGCACAAAAGGATGGAAGCATTTGTGTTCAGCAGTATAAAGGGCTTCGCACCAGTATTTTTTAAAAATACAGACATGCCAGTTTTTGGCAGTGACTAGTGACTTCAGGTATATTTTCATAACAACAGAGAGAACAGAATATGTATGGAGCAATCAGAATAAAAATCAGGAAAATAAAAATTATCAAAAAAAAGGAAAACAAAGAAAACCCCCAGACCAACCTAACCAACCTCACACTAACACTAACCCCGTGACCCAACCTAACCCCCTCCCTCCCCCTAAAATAGAAAAAAAATAAATGCCTATACACATAATGAGCATGAAACATTTCAGGAATTTGGCCAATATGCGAAAATGTTTGAATAATGAACAAAGAAGCAAGAATAATTTCTTCCAGCAACAGCAACAACACCACTATTCTTTGTTTTGCCTTTTTTTTTTTCTGGGAAATAATGTTGCTTCATTATATGAAAGGTGGTTAGTCCACTAGACTGAGCCTCAGGAGTTATTTCAAAGTACTCTATTATTCAAATATACAGATTTCTGATAAAGGGAAAGAAAAGATGTGACTAGCATTTCCCACTGTATTACTGGGAGATGGCCACAGCTAAAATTTACATGTATTCATACAAAAGACACAATTATTCTTTCCTTGAAGTTAGACTGGTCTGTTAAGAAATTGCATGCCTGCTTCACTTCTGATGTGGTAATGACGAAAATCAGTGCCAACCAATAAAACTGTTTCTAGAGAACAAAAAAGTTAGTGGTAATGACATGACATTCATGTCATCAGAATTACAGAGAGTTTTACTGCTGCTGTTTCTAGACTTCTTTTGATAGATATGAGTAGTGGAATTGCTCTATGTGTGCTTCTGGAAAACATCTGATTTTCTAATTTACTCGCATCCCAAGGAAATCCGGATAGCGCATCCTGAGACTACTTTGTGATGTGTACTAAAATGAGTGGGAAAACCAAGTGTTTTGCTTGAAATAGTACATTTGATACAAGAAAAAATACTAATGTGGATGAACCTATGTCCTTTACAGAATTTCCAGCTCTTACTGAAAACATCCAGTTTTCAGAAATATTGTCTAAATTGGTAGAAATAGCTTTTAAAAACATCACCTGTAAAACAAAACAATTTGTTGTAGCCATAGTTACATGGCAGATGCAACAAATATGCCATTCTCAGTCTTCTTCCAGGGTAGAATCAACTTTTAAGGGAATGAAATTTGTAATTATGCCTAACCATATCATGAAATAACACATCTTAGGGTCCCACTGCCAGCTCCAAAATTCCATGAATTTTTGGAATTCATGGTCTAATTAAACAAGGATCAACTGCAAAAAATTTTAAAGTTTTGCTTAGCCCTTACTCAGGTAACTTTAAAAGGCAAAAGATCAGAAAAAAGTGTTTGTTGCTCTGTCATGCTACTTCCACTGCTAGGTTTTCCTTTCTTTACCTTTTTTCTTCTTGCAAATGCAATAATATTTTTTATAATTTTTATGCAGATTCCCAAGACATATTTTTATCAAAGAGATAAAAAATGTGTGGGACTTTTATCTTTAAAAAAAAAAAGGGACTGATTAAAATCAGGTTATGACTTTATTATTTAGTTCAAAGCAGGCAGAAATCAAAGCTAACACGATTCTCCATCAGTGTGCTAGCTGAAGTATCTCAGTGTCCACACATGAAAATGTCAAAAAGCAAAATGTACTATAAGAGAAGAAAAAATAAATCTGTTTAGTGCAGACCACCAATGTGTAGCATAAGGAGGCTAATACTGTGTGAATGTTTTTTGATACCTATTTATACCAGGCTAGATCAATAGCTCATACAAAGTTGTTTCATTGCAATTAAAATGTGCTGCATTACTGCAGATAAGATTCTGTTCCAAGTCACTAAGAATTAAATTTCTGCATTGGCCCTGGGACAGAGCACAACATGTTATTAACTTCTTATGCAACTACGGAGTGTAAGAAAACTTGCCCAGAGAGGACATGCAGAGTACCAGTCTTCCTCGTCATCCCTAGAATACAAGATTAGGGCCAGACTCAGCAGGGAAAAGATCAGTTAGTGATCTTAAGCCCTGAACGAAATGCCTACTCATCTTACAGGTTTATGTCAAATTCTAGCCAGATCGTTTTGGTTCCAAGGTACCTTCTGTTCAACAAGGATATTAACGAAAACATGGGCTTTTTTTTTTCTTTGATTCAGTGGTTTGACATGATACTATTGAATCAAAAATGAACCTCCTGCTTCTTCAGCTGCTGTGTTGCTACTGTCACTGACAGTCCTTGGATTTAGTTCTATGGACTAATAAGGATGAAGCATAGTAACAGGAGATAAATAATTGAAAGAATAGCATTTTAAAATAAATTCTAGTACTCTGAAAGACAAGAAATGTGCTTTTCACATGAATAATGCAATACCATTTGTGTGTACTGTTATGGATGCAGTATAATTATCAGGTAGACCTTGTGAGAAATATGTTCCACATCATTCTCTATGACTACTAGGGGAAAAATTCTTCAGAAAAGAAAACCACACTGCCATCTTGAGCATTCATTCCCTGTAATTTTGCATGCTCCTTCTTGGTTGAGGGAAAGGTGCATGGAGTTTATTGATATTTGAAAACAGAAATGTCTGTCCTTAACATGGTGTTGTCTTTTCAAAAGAGAAACTGCTGACACAAGCACGTCTGAGTGACACTTTTAATAGGCTTTTCTTTACTGGAATAGGATTTCTGGTCAAACCTGGACAGGAATTCCAGAGAGCAATAGCTTAAAATGGTAAGATCACTCACTTACAAGAGCTAAATTGAAGTCCTTGCTCTTTCTAATTCACGGGATATCTTTATCTTCATTAATTGTTGTGTCTTCTTCATACTGTCCTTTTCTGACTTTACATTGCCCCAACTTCATGGTCTTTGAGGTGAACCAGGTGCAGGTGTATCAGTAGACATCAGTAGACATTTCAGCATCTTTCTTGGCTTGCTAATTCAAAACCCTCGAGCATGGATACTCTCTTTGGCAACCTGCTTCTCTGAGAAACGTCAGTTCATAACAAAAGCATTTCAACCATTCATGCTGTTTGCAGACAAGCTACTGCTTACTAGCACAAACAGTCCTCATAAAACCTCAGCTGCTGAAATGTGCAGACATTTAAAAGTAGAGGCTTTCCCTCATCTAAACCTGCTGCTGATCCAGATAGCTTTTTCTCTGTCTCCTAAGTGCAAAATTTTTTTCAGGCTGTGGCTATAATCCCAACCCAGTTTTCCTGTCATCAGATTAGAAATAGCAGAGTAGCACTTTGTGTTGGGACTTAATCACGTTTCTTATCATGAGAACACATTAGAGGAGAACATAGATCAATCATTAGCATGAGTCAGCGTTCCACCAAAATTTGAAGTTATAAGCTGTCACGCACATATAACAGAATACAGAATATATCAAACTTATCATTCAGGTACTCTGAGGATCCTTTTCACTCGCATCCAGTGCAAGACATTTTACTTGTAATGTGCTGTGTGCTTTATACACTGAACAATTCCTGTTTACCCAGAATTTTGTTGAAAGGAATGGGGAGGAGGTGTGTGCAGAACAAGCAGTAGATACATTTGGAAGACATTAATATAGCAACAAACGGAACATGTTTTCAAGTTTTCTATGCAGAATGATTGAAGATCCATTAGACAAGCAATCAACCTCCCATCCCCCTGAAATACCAGGAAGGAACACGCTGAATGAATCACACTACTATTTTGCACAATGAGGTATTACAAACTGTTAGAATATGTTTTGAAATGTTTCATTTCAAAAATTAGATTTCAGTATGACAAAATCAAGCCATAAATAATAGTGTTTAGAAACCAAATCTGGGACTACATTTTAAAATAAAACATTTTTGCACTATTTGCTAAGACTTCCTAAGGCTGCATGATAGGTCATGAGAGTGAAAAACGCTAATTAAAGTATTGAACTGAAGGTCAGTGACGTACTTACAGGAAGGTGTCACTAAATATGTAAAATTAGATTGCTGTAAACAGCCATAAATTTTGCTTGTTAGAAGGGCAAATTTACTGTAGAGAAGAAACTGTCAGCTGAAAAATAGTGATAGAGAAGTTGTCTCCCAGCCTGGAAACTGTGAGCCCGGACTTGGCCTGAGAGCCAGAAACTTGAAAGGGTGGGCCCTCTGAAGTATAGCTGGGTTACCTAGAAACCAGAGATATCCTCGGATACCACTAAAAAGTGCAAAATCAAGGAATTGTAATGACAATTTGTTTTCTGAAAAGGTGGAAATAATCTGGGAATATAAAACGGGTCTGAAAGAGTAGAAAACATCATGACAGGTGTAAAGTCAAATTTAGCAGCATATATTGACTGTTCAAAGTGGTGATATCCTATGTCATGATGTATCCCAGTGACTGGAAAAGGACTAAAATTTCATCCAAAGTTGAGCCTCTGTCTCTCAGAACTTCCCATGCTGCACACACTTTTCCTTTCCTGCATAGGCTGAACACATGAACTTTCTTTAAGATCTTGGACTCTCTGACATGATCTGGACTGACATGACTCCAGAGCCTGTGGCACAGATCACCTCTGAAGTGAAACTGCCTGAATTACTGGTTCTTCTTTGGGCACATTTTAGTGTTGGGTTAACAGGTGTTAGTGCAAGGAAAGAGTTAAACAGAGAATGACAACAGAGAATGTGCACCTGAGATACAACTGAATGAATGAGTTCCTACTTCTACATCAACATAAGATGCACACGCTTCACTCACACTCTTCACGCTCCTTTACCATGGCCTTGGAGAGAACAGTGGAAAATGTCAAGAAGACAGATTTATTGTAGGACCGTGATCATGTCTGTGAACTGCAACCAAAAAAAATCTTAGCAGTAAAGATATATATACTGATGCTTCTGAATAAACCTCAGATTCACCTGCATCTCTTGTTGGTGTCTCTCATCCCTACACGTATCACATTTTAGGGGTCAGTTTGGTTTGCCCTCCCTTCTCTGTTATTCATTGGAAATGGAAAATTTGAGTAAACTAAATAAAAAGGAGGAGGTCTTTGAACTTTGAACTCAATAAACTAGAGAAATTTTAGAGAAAAAGATGAGGTGCAAATTTGCTACAGTGATGATAATACTATCATTTTATCTTTTTTTGCCTGCTAAAAAAAATAAAAAGGATAATGTTTTCACAGTACAGAGAGGATTTTAATGGTTCATAATATCCCAAATTAAATCTCAGTATGGAACAAAGGAGACATTTTCTTGACATGGAGACATGGAAAAAACCTAGAAAACAGAAGTCCTGTTATTACTTAGAAACTTAAACTGTTAGTTTTTATGTGCAAGAAGAATATATACACAAGTCATTACTTGGTCAAAGGATTATCATGAAGGGTGGTGGCTGACCTACCACTCACGGAAATCACTGATATGTTTCCACTTGTATAATGGATTTTAGAGTTCACTATGTGACACCATGAACTCCTGTGGAAAAAAACTTGTGAAATATTAGCCTTCTGGAAATAACATTTTAAAAATGTTATTATTCATACTAGTCAGCTGTAACACCATTATTTTACTTGGTGCCATTTTGATCTCTCAGAAGTCACTTCTTGGTACGACCAACACAAAATGAAAACAGATTTTTCTTCTTTCCAGTTTTTCGTGCATATGTATGAATTATCAATCTTGGAATGACTAAGGGCATAAGTAACTGTCCTGCTTTCTGGCTTCAGCCAGATATAGATGGTAGCCCTAGGCTAGAAAATGGAACTTTCACACATTGGCTCAAACATAATTACTTTAAGTGAACCATCCTACCGTAAGTTAATTGATTCTTAATCAAATTTTAAAATTAGTTTAATACTAAAATTGGTAAAGATGATCCAGTATTAATAAGAGTTTTTCTCAGTTGTTTTGATTTTGCAAGCAGAGTTTATAAGGACAAATGAGAATAACTCCAGCAGTGACAGTAACCCATCAGGCAATACACTAATATCTTGTGTGATTATAAAATATTTATTGTGATGGAAAAAGAGAGAAAGTGACAGAGAGGAGGCATGACATTTGTTTTCAAAGTATGCAAATCTTTTTTAAAATGTCATTTTGAAATAGAAAGAGGAAATAAACCACAACGAACCTATTATGTGATCCATATTAAGAGAAAAACAGTTTCAAATTTACTGAGCAGTTGTTTTATGACAGAACCAAAAGTGTTCTAAATGACCATGAGATTCTAAACCTTTCAGCCTGAATTCTTTAGTAATCAAAGTTTGTGTTTGTTATTTTGTCCCTCTGCTCTTGCTTTTTAATTGATGTTCTTTATCCCGTGAAGTGATCACTAGAAAAGAATGCTACAGCTTTCACAAGTGAGGTGAGCAGAGACCTTTTAATTGACTCAATCACCCAGAAGGAAATGTAGAGATGTGCTAGTTTTCATAAAGCATAACAGAGATTAAAATGCTGGGAAAGTAATAAAGCATAATAAATTGGTGTAAGATTGGAATTGGTTTTCTTTTTTTAGTAACATGAATGTGTTTTATTCCTTTTTGGTTTTTTGTTTTGTTTTTCTTTTTTCCAAAGCAAATAAATTAAGCAGTATTAAATGGTTCTACCAATCACCTCAAAGAAAATGTATACAAGTGACCTGAGGCAGGGAATAAAAGGAAATATTTCAACCTTATCTGAAGGGAAATGGTAGAAGCCAAGAAAAAGGTGACTTTGATTTGTCAAATATTCAACTTTCAAATGCAAATTCTGCATTTCAATGTTCTTCTCTAACATTTTCTTATCTGAGGAAGAAATCTATCTTCTACTTCTAAGAGTTTGTCGTCCCCTGACGATACATGGCAGGACTAAAATCAACAGAAAATGTCAGAGATGCAGTGTTGAAATATTGAAAGCAAGGAAACAAACAAACAAACATACAAACAAACGTCTTTCGAAAAGGTGTGTCATATGTCATTGGTTAAGCGTGTAGGGCTTTCACTTCTGGAAAGCACCACTTGAATGTGCTGCTCAAAGTCACTGTTATTTTTACTAAGGTCAGCATTCAGAATTAAAAACAGTAGTAAAATAAAGTCTCCACTCAGATTAACCTGGAAAGCAATTTAACTATTACCAGAACTTCTTCTGTGACTCTGTGAAAGGAGAATTAGCCTAAACCCTCCTCCTAGACCTGGTTGGGTGTTTTTTTTTATTTGACTAATTTCAAGCCCTTTAAATTTGATTTTGTTTTTTTAGGATATGTGTCAAGAATCTGAAGTCTGAAAGTGTTTGTTTGCTTTTTCAGCATTTATTTTCAGGAAAAAGTACTTACCAATTGTTTTTAATAAACAGTTATTTTGTTCAAAATACATTTTAAGAAAATAAAAGATTTTTTTAATGGAAAATATTCTTGGTTTTCAAGATTTTCTATGGAAATCTTAATTGATATATCAGTTAATAAATGTGAGAGAGTCAGATACTATGGTAGTGCCACAGTTTCCTGTAGAGATATGAAACAATAAGGAAAAAAAGGTTTATATTTATATACATAAGCATAAAGGTTTCTGCATTAGAAACAATTCTGGTGACCACATCACAAGCAGGAATTGATGAAAGTAAGAGACTATTATTTCATTATTTGGTAATTCTGTAACTATAAGACTATTAGTGTTTCTATATATATAAGGACAAAATAGTCTATTATTTTGGGGGGGACAGGTGTCCTCCTAGGAGGCCCAAGTTTATCACAGAATGAGGAAAATCTTTCGCATACAAAAATTTCCAGAGGAATCTTCAGATTTCCCCTTTACATCTCAAATAAACACAATTACTTCATTTTATGTGCAAGGCATTCTGATCTGTCTTGTTAATTGAATATATAACCACAGTTTCAGTGAATGTACAGCTTTTCCTTCTTTTTTGCTATTTAAGATCTTCTAAAAAGAGCCATAGGACTTTGTGATGCTTTAGTGAAGATTTACTGTTCTTCGGTGGTAACAAAAGAGAGGTTTGGAAAACATTGCCATAATTTCATGTACATCGTACCTTATGGCACCAGAAGCCTCAGTCACACAAGAGCTTTCAGGAAGAGACTTTTTGGCTCTTGACTCTACATGTCTACATCTTCCAGTTCCTGAAGGCATGCACAAACTGTGCTCCAAAGCTCATCACAACATCAAGTACTGGCACGCATTGCAGTTCTATTACAGTCTGAAGCAGGAAAGATATTGGAACAGGCAGAAAAACAGGTTTTCTCTATCCAAGATGTAAAGCCATAGGGGTATATTCTACATGAAAACAACTGTAGAAATGTGCCATAAGATAACAGTACCTGAATATTGCTAAGGGGGCAATCAACAATAACAGTTAATTGTTTAACATAAGCACTACAAAACCAAAATAACCTGCTGTGCTCTCTTCTGTTTTATCTCAAATAGGAGACCACAGAAGGTAATTATTTTAAAATAATGGGTTTATTTGAACACTGCTGGCTCTACTGACATTTTAAACTATATAAAGCTTAAATAAAACTCTAACACCAATTAACACATATTCTTGTCATTATAACCAGGGAAAGAGCGAGCTGGTACTGGTATGGATTTTATGTCAAATGATGTGCTTGACTCATAAGGTATAAAGTCTCCAAGGGATTAAATGAATGTTGCATGGGTAGTCTAAGTTTCAAGTTGTTGGATAAAACAGAACTCAGAGGTTTCAGTCACTGTCATTCCACTCAGCTCTACAAGACCACTATGTGTTAATTCAACACCTCTTGTTTTCCTTAAACCTGTGGATTTAATATTATTTCATATTAGCACATCATCTGAAATACTTTTCTGTGCCACTTTTTTCATGGAGTTTTTTTGTGGAGATTTCCCATTCTTCCCACTGATGGAGACTCCATCTTTGTCAATGCCTTTTATTAAAACACACTTCTGTTAATAACACTGTCTCCCCCCATTGCTTCAAAAAACCTGCTGTCCTCTGTCAGGCACTGGAACTTCTATTTAGTTTCCCAACTTTTCTTGCTGTTATTTACAGAGACTTTTGTTCACATCACCTCTTGTTCATTTCATATGAGGATGAAAAGGCCAACTTAACTGTTTACTGTGTCACCCAGTTCTTAGTATAACAAAAAGTGAAATAACAGATGTGCACAAACGTGTAGAACTGAACCTCTACAGACTGCCTCCAATTCCATTGTCTGGTGGGCATGTGGACCCCACATCATACTTTTTTTCCTGAAAACTTTTGATTTAGGAAAACTTTGTTCCTTTCAAAGGTTTATGAATACGTAAAAAAAAACCCCAAAGTGTGACTTTTGCCTGGAAAATGTAAATGCTATGAGCTTAACATAAGTGAAGTAGATCAAATGAAACTGATTTCTGCTAAACAAAAGGTCTTATATATGATTCTTTAAAATTTTGAAATATAGAAATATTCATTAAATGTTTTGGAGAAAGGCAAGATACTACAGCAAGGTGTTTGCACTCTTAGCAGGAAATTTCTGAAAAGGAAATAGAGCGAGAGGAAGCAGTAAAGCTAGGATGATGAATAATAAAGCAAAAGTAAGTGGATAAGTACCTGGGAGCACTCAGACATTTGAGATATATCAGATGATGGATGGTTTTAAGACCTACCTCAGTTTGCAAAGTGCTGAAGGACAGAAAGAAAAGCATGTGGGACTGAGAGGGCCACATAAGTGACTGTGGCTAATTCATCCTAGCTCCCTCATTACCAAGTCACTGGCAGAAACATGGAACAACAGATTTTTAGGCCAAGAACTGATGAAGCATCCTATATCTTCAAAAAACTTCAATTCCCTTGACTATGTTGACTATGTAACAAAATATTAAAACCTTGAGCCTTACCATTAAAGAAAAAAAAGGAAAAAAAAAGACAGTAAGGCCAGACACTCAAAAAGTTTCATCTTAGTATTAAATGTTAATTAATTAAATGTTTTGTTTCATCAGTACTAATTCAGTCCTTTCAACATGCGGTTCCTAACAAAGATGTTGCACTCTGCAGGTAGAAGAGGGTGCTACCTAGCTCTTGCATTACTCTTTTCTGTCCTCAAAACTGAAGACTGGCACAATGGCGTCTTAAATTAGACTTGTCCATTACAAATTACTTCTATTCAGTTTGTCTTCTTAAGAAAAATGTTTGAGGCAGTTCTAGAGAAAAAAATTTGGTGCTGAGGGCACTGATACTCGAAATCCAAGCTAATGCTGCATCTCACTTGAAAAAACATCCTGTGAACATACTCACAGAATCACAGAACAGCTGA
>VXAZ01003897.1:1127-26223 GCA_013399875.1 Gymnorhina tibicen
CAGGAACAGCAGGCTGGAACAGCAGGGATGAACACAAAATCCCACATGGTAGATGAGATGTATGGAACTCCAAAGCTGCAGCGGGAACCCCGGGACATCTGGGCAGGCAGGGGATGCAGAGCTACAGTGTAGCGAAGCCTCAAAGCAGGGGCAAAGAAATGGCGGGGGCAGGGGAGTTGTCTCCTGTCAAAGCAGGGATAGGTGGGCTTGCAGTCCCGGGGCCCCTTGAGGCATCCAAGCAGATGGTGAAAGGGTCCCTCTTTTTTTAGTGAGGTAGGGTGTTAAAAATAGGGTCCCAGCTCAGCGGCTGCTCCAGCAAGCAGAGCCCCCACTCACGGTAGAAAGAAGGTAGCAGAAGGCAGAACTCTGCAGCAGTGATGAACTCCCCCCACAGTGACCGCAGCTTCTCTCCCCTCTCAATGCCAAGAGAACAAGCGAGCTAGGCACTGTACCCAAACCTTTTTCTCAGTTCAAATCTCATGGCATCCCTGCCCCCACCTGAGAATAAAAAAAACAAGTAAAAGAAGACAGCCAGACCTTCTTCTCTCTTAAGCACCCAGCAACTGTGCCCCAGCATGGGGAAAAATTTTTCCAAGAGGAAAAGAAAAGAACAACAGAAAGGAACTCCCAAAACCCCAACACCGTGTCTGGCTTTTAATTTTAAGACCAGGGAAAGATAACACCCCAAACATAAGCACATGTATGTTCACATATGCCAGAGTTTTAAATTATTTATGGTACGTCTCCTATATACAGGAAATTGTCCAAATATCCCCAGGCATTCAGCTGAATGAAAGTAAGTCCAGTATTTAGTGGCAGGTTTACAATACAGGAAGGTTGTAAGTGCTCTCTTTACTAAGGGGTACACCAACAAACACTTTTTTTTCACAGACCACTAGCCACTGGTACACTCAGGATTTCCCTTCACAGTATAGATTTTCATTTTCTCTTGTGAAATTGTCATATTTATAACTGTTCAATGGTTCTTTGAACCGTTTAGCTTTTTCTCTTCAGCATATATGAAATACATGCACTACATAACACAGCAGGAAAAGAAGTAAGTCCAAGAAGTCTTGGTCAACTCAGCAGAAGGATAAGCACTTAAAATAAAATTATGGTATTCCAGACTTACATCCTTGGGCTGTAACGTAAGTATTATTCCCCTGATGATGGAGAAATATGGAAAGGTTCAGAGATAACTGAATAAAACAAGTCTGCTTAGGCCCTCTCTACAATAAAATGTCTAAGCTATGTTTCAGCTCAAATTTGCTATTGGGATAACCATGCTTTTGTTCCTGCCTAGTGTAGTAGGACTTGTCTGCTGTACTTTTTTCCTCAGATGATGTTGCTATAGAAAAATATCTGTCAAGATAGCTGAATTCAGTGAAGCAGACAGTTTCTGAAAGATTGTCTTTTAATAGGAGACCAGCAGAGAATGAGTGACCCCATGAAATTCCAAAGACAAAAGGAGATTGCTCAATTTGTAATTAATCTGTGTCTTGCCACAAGGTCATGTAGACACTACACTGACATTTGAATTCAAAAGGAGACAAAAAATTCTGTAAATAGAAATCTTTCACCTACAAAGAACAACTCTGATTAGCAAATCCCTACAACAATGGATTGGGAGAGTAATTTTGGGAAGGGCATCACAACATGCTTGTTTTGTTCCTGTACTCTTCCATACTTAGTCGGTGTTGGAGGCAGTACCAGAGTATTCCTTTGCTCCAACATTATGCTCAGGAAGACTGAAGAACAGATCTGAGAATAAACATAGGAAGGAGGAAAGAGCTGAGCTGCTCTCCACAAAGCTTCGAGGAGAAGTCTGGTCTAGAACATGAAAAGAAAAAAATGGGCTTAGCAGAATTTGTGTTGAAAATCTCCAATTCATTATGAGTCTAGAAAGAATAAAAAAGCTGCGTAACAGATTTTAAGTTAATTTTAACAAACCTATCCACTGGAGTGGATAGGAGAGTTGTCAAGGTTTTCAGACAAACTTGGGACATTAGAAAGGATGCTACAACACTTGCACCCAAAAGGGAGGAACCTTACCAGAAACACCGAAACAAGAACCCTAACAGTTAATATCAGTAACATCCAAGGTGTTGTAAAAAAATAAACTGTTGGATAGAAAGATAAGAAAATTCTTCAGAACAAGCTTTATCAGTCACTAAGAGAAATGGTTCTTGTCACCTATAACTAAAGTTTTGTAAAGGAAAGCCCTTGTAGAATCATGGCTCTGGCCTGTTACTTAGGCTAAGTAGAAAAAGACTATGGGAGAGTGACTCAGCTAGAATAGAGGAAGTGAGGCATGCTGTGTGACTGCCTCATGTTCACTTCGTGGTGTATGGTGGTTGGTTAAACTTGGTTTTTTATGCCTTAAAACGATGTAAACAGATAACTGACTAACGGCTTAAAAAGGCCAGGTTTTTGGCAATAAACTCTCTCCTTTGCACCTGCCTGGGGACTCCACGCCGCTCATTATCTCTACAGGTTCTAATGTAAAAAGATGCCCAATCATGATTTTCCTTATGTTTTGTATGAGTTGTACACCTTTCTCACTCTGCTTATACAAGCCCAGCACGCAAGAAGTGATAAATAAAATAAGTAATAACGAGTGCTTCTACTTCTTCTGGGTCCTACATAGCTGTAATCACATTTTTAATGACTTACACCACCAACCCATCTCTGCCATTGTGTGCTTCAGTGAGTAAGAAATGGCAGACTTTCATGACAAGACATGAACTGTGATAGCTGGGAAAAAGCAAAATTGAAAACTGCAAAAGCATATAGACTATGTTGTGAATAAAACTTGGTTTTGAGCTGGATGCTAAGTTTGTTAAATAAAGCCCAACTTGAGTGAATATTGACTCATTCAATTCACTGGTTATCAAAATTTACTGCAGTTTGAAGTCTCTCCTTAGCACATAAAAAGCTTGGATTAAATTGTTTGTACTGGCTATCAAACAATGAGGATCAAAATGCATTGATCCAAAGCAATAAGCTGCACTGACAGACAGGAACAGTTACTGGAAACTTTTCAAATTCAAGCAAAAAAGTCAGGGGTGACTATTACAATAAGCAGTTCTCTTTAACAGGTACGTTCAATCATATTGAGAAAGAACTAAATAGAGACAGAACAAAGACTTTACAGATCTTACAAGCATACAGAAGTCAATACAAATCAGGCAGTGAGTGGTTGCTGTAGAGGGATCACAGAGATAAAAGCATGTAAAATTGACTGGCCTTAGATCTAAGGCAGCCTCACTAGCAGTTGTAAATATCAGCTCATGTGTATGATTTACTTTCATTAGGTAGAGCAGAAAGCATCAAACAAAAAGTCAAGGCTGTTGACCCACATTAAAATCTAATTTTACGAGATATTAGCACAAGTCAGAACATCCAGACCATGAACAAACAAATTGTTCAGGAGTAAGTCACATCTGTGTGCAAGACTCATCTCATTTTGTTTATGAATCTGTGTTTGATTATTGATATTGACCCTTGTCAATATCCCCACATATCTTCCCAAATTTTACCAGTTTCTCTAAACACTGCTCAGAAAGCGCTCAGATTCTCAGTTCTTATTATTCTTAGGAGACTATCTACAATAAAGCACAGATTTTAGTAGGAGAAGTAAAGAGACAAGACAGCAAAATCTAACAACAGCATCAAACAGTTCTGGCTGATTCACCTCAAGAACTTTTATAAGAAGCATTATAAGGATTTAAAAGTGGCTGGCAGAGAATTATATTGCAAGAGAAATTAGAAATTTATTCCCATTTCTTAAAACCTTGCTCATTAAATATACATCTTTTTTAAGGTATTGCTTTTTGTTTAGCATATTTCTCAATATTTGGGTAACCTGAGATGCATCTGAAGTACTTAGCACCAGGAAGCTGAAAGCTGCAAACAGCAAATCAACCTGAACCCTAATAATACTAAACCACATAGCTCAGAGATAATGCCAGAATAGCTCTATAAGCCATCACTATCTAGTATCCTAAAGAATGGACAAAAAAGCCTAGCTCCATAGAAAAACTTGTAACTGTGTCAAAAGGAGAAAAATAATTTGAACTTGCATTTACTTAATGAAAAAAACCACAAACCAACAAATGACATAGGGACAAAAAAACCCACCAACAAAAAACCAGCAAAAAAACCCCAAACACACACTTAAAATTTGAATGTCAACAAACTTAGAACCTCACATTCAAAAATAGAAGGGAGTCTGCACTTAGTTTTAAAGGTACAATACTATTGAGACATAGAGTTTTAACATTTACCATTTAACATTTAAATAGCTAGGATTTTAGTTAAAAAAGATAAGCATTATTAGAAGTAGTTAAAAATAGGTTTAAGAAGTAAGTTCAGCTGAAGCCAATTCACTGAAGAAATTAATGACTAACTAAGGGCAGCTAAGCTTAGAATAAGTTTCAAGATTTAAGGAACTATTGTTAGTTATCTGATGTTTGCTCAGCTGTGCTTATAATGGAATAGAAACAGACAGTTGAATTAATAAGACCAAAGAAAAGCTAGACAGTTATGAATTTTCCCATCTGGGATCCATTCAGAAGCAATAAGAGAAGGAACTAAGAGTTCCCCAGGGAGTAATTTGTATTGTTTAAAACCAGAAAGGTAGAAAGATCATAGCGAGGAAGACAAGTTTTACTTCATCAGAGAAGACCCCTCCCCTAATTACAAGACCACCGACCCCTTTCAAGAGACCAACTACACGTGCTTAATGGCTTTTTGGCTAATTACCATACAAAGCAGGGAATGGGAGGTGTTCATGTTATGAATATGCATTTGTATTTTGAATATTTAGAACTTTTGTAGATAAACAGATTCTGTATTGCTTTGTGATTTCATGCTACGTACTTTGGGAACGATCCCAGGGCTGGAAATAAACATACAGTTTGTAACTCTAAGGCATTAGACAGTTCTTGTCCGTCCTATTTGGGTTTTGATACTAGATCATACCCATATTTTCTATAAATCATTCTGGAGAACCAGGCAGAAGACTGCTCTTTACCGAGGGGGCCAGAGGGGTTTGAGGACCCCTCTAGGGCGCCCGCCCAGGATTTTCTGGGGAGAGGGCTCCTCTGACCTGCTGACACCCCGGGGAAAGACCAGGACCTGCTGGAATTATGGACAAAAGGTATGTTTATAATAATTGATTAAAAGGTACCTGAGGTAGGCAGTTGGTAAGTTGCAGTGCGCAACATAAGCCTGGGTTAGTAGTTTTGGTTGTAAGTGTTTCCGTGCTTCCGTGGAAGGGAAGCCGGGGTCTGTGGAGTAGCATCTTCCGTGGAGGGGAGATTTGGGGTCTCTGCAGTATTGACTCCTGTGGAGAGGAGCGGGGCTCACTCGCGCGGTGGGCGCGGTGGCAGAGTCGGGGCAGCAGCTGTGGTAGCGGTGCCGGCTTAACTTGGAGTTTTAAAACGGCATATCGGCTTGTAGTTCGGGACGCTTGCAGTGGGGAAACTGCAAGCGCCTCCATTTTGAATTGTAGTTTGTGGTTTGCATATGTGTGAGTTTGTACCGGAGCCTGAACCGACCAG
This sequence comes from Gymnorhina tibicen, assembly GCA_013399875.1. Lineage (NCBI taxonomy): Eukaryota > Metazoa > Chordata > Aves > Passeriformes > Artamidae > Gymnorhina > Gymnorhina tibicen. The sequence continues at coordinate 6,692 of VXAZ01003897.1, forward strand.
TGAGTACGGATTTTGTGCTGTGAATGTGTGTGTGGCTAAGATTGTGAATTAGCAATGTGGCGTGTGTTTAGTTTGTGAAAGCTTGTGTTGTAATGATTCAAGGAAGTTAGGGAATGATCGATTAGGTAGCGGCTAGCTGCTCGCTAAACAATGTATATAGCCTGCTCAGCAGAAAGAGAGGATGCAAGACTATTGATAAATAGGAAGCAGCTTGACCAGAGATCCTGTTTTCGGACCCTCAAACCAGCTTGAATCAGCTTTAAGATTTGGACTATGGCCAAGGACCTAGAGAGCATGCGCAAAAAAGAAAGGTGAAAAGTTCAACCCCAAACAGATCATTTAATTCATCTGAGGAAGACCTTACTTCATCCCAGAGACCCCGGCCCATGACCACCGAGTGGCACTACGCATGCGCCATCGTATGGAAATGACTTTAGAACTCATTATAATACGAAGCGGAGATGGGTCATGAATATGTGTAAACACATTAAGTAATCTAATGCATATGTAATTTTAACTCAATATATACCAAGATGAATAGTGCTGGGGTACGCATGTCTTTGGAAAGAGATTTCCCATGCGTCCAACGTTGAAATAAACCATACCTACTTTACAACTTTTATAAGTTGTGGAGTCTTGCCGCATATCATTAAGTGCTGTGTATTTGAAGTGGGTTGGTAGTATATTGTGTATATTCGAGTTTGTGTAAAAGTTTGAACGTGTGGGTTTGATTGGCGTTAAGGATATTTGTGCGTAGTAGAGTGAAGGAGTTTAGAACACTAGTTTTGTGCTCGGATTGTGTGTGAGGAGAAAGGAACTAGACAGTGTGTGTGAGTTTTGAATTGTGGGAATGTTAGTAACGGGAGTTGATTGGAATATTGTGGAGTAAAAGTAGTAATTGAGCAGTTAAAAGCCGCCGAGTTTGTATTTAAAAGGAGCGAGCGGCGCGGGGTTAAAACTACACCTGGCGTAGTCTTAGCAACTAGCGGAGTGATGCGGAGTTTGGAGCTGTGTTCGGCATCGTTTTAGTAGTTTGCAGAGCGGTTTAAAATTGTGGGTTTGAGCTGCGTGGTGTTATTGTTTGTTTTGCTGTGTTTGAAGGGTTGATTGTGGGTATTTGTTTTAAAGAGAATGAAGTGGTGGCGCGGACTGAAAACAAACCCCCCCTCTTTCTCACAGACATCCTGTGCTGTGCTTCGGCCGCTACGAGCCAGCGGAGGTTCAGAGCCGTGGAGGGACCCGTAGCAAGTCCTGTAAGAATACCAACTGAGCCCTAGCAGAAGAAGTCCAGCAGTCTTGGCTGCAGGGGTGAGGAAAAGCGGTATTTGTGAGTGTTTTTAAAGGGGGCATTTTAGTGCTGTGTGAGGCATGTTTGGAGCATTTGGATGTATTGTGTGAGCCCTTTTAGAATTAAAGAGGAGGATTTGTGCAGTGTGTGTGTATGTGTGTGTGTTATAATTTTGTTAAGTATTAAAATCATATGCCTAAAAATAGAGGGTGTAAAAGCAAGAAGCCTAGTTTTAAGCAGTTTTTCGTTTAGGGAAGGTTGTAGCTGCAGCCCATGGTTAATGTTTTAGTACAGTGAGAGCTAAGGTTGCTTTGAGCTCTGTGCTAGCTGTTGTGTTCGGTACAGAACTAAGGCGACACAAGCAAAGGTTTATAATTAATGAATTTAGCCTCTAAGAAAGAAAGCATTCCCCAGTGGCTATATAGGAGGAGCATAGCAAAGGACTCTTTTACAGATCCTACGCTGTCCTAACCTCACAGTAAACAAGAGGTTTGTTTGCCTGTAGAAGTATTACTTCACGTGTAGTATTACATTGCTTTGTTTTGCCTGTAGAAGTATTACTGCCCCAGATTCGTGGCACCCTGTGTGGATTTTAGGGGCAGTGTGTTATTTGTGCAACTCAGTGGTAGTGCTCTTCTACCCGTTTGCAAGCCAGAGTGTGTTTGGAATGTGGTGTTGTCTCAAGGCTCAGTATTGTTAAATTTGTATGTAGGAAGAGCCATTTAGTTCCTGAGATCTGGTCAGTCCTTGTGGGAGACTGGGAAAAGACTGTGAAGAAGTGTGAGAGGAGGTTTGGGTGGAAACGAGCTAAAACAAGGAGGAGAAAATGGAACTTTGTTTTTCTAACATTGGGTGCAAATGAGAGCAAAGGAATTTCTAGAAGTAGCCCTTTAGGGTGTATTTTAGCAAATTGGAAAAAACTGGTGGACAATTGTGGCACAAAGAACAAGAGAGAGCTCATTAAGTTTTGTACGCAGTGGTGGCCACTCACCACTCAGTGGTGGCTGGGAGGTGATGTGAAATGGCCATCGGCTGGCACGCTGAATTAGGAAACATTACTGCAGTTAATGGTTTTCCTTAGGCATGAGCAGAGGTGGTCAGAAATCACTTATGCAGATTTATTTTTCACCCCAAGTGGTAACAGAATTGTGGGCTTAGGCCACCCTCTGACCCCTTGGTACAGGCTCTTGAAAAGGAGAATAAACTTAATAAAGGAACGCCTAAGCGATGTTGCAATACCTGTTCAATAAACCAGCATTGCACACACCCTGATAAAGTGTATCCACCTGAAACACTGGAACCAGAGCTGGGGGATTTGTTTAAACCACCCCCTAAAGGAGCCCCAGCCTCTATTTCACCCCCCACTTCTTCGATCCCAACCCCAGTTCATATTCCACTCCCCACTCCTATTAAAGCCATTACAACCCCAGCCCCAGCCATAAGTACAGCTAAATCAACTCCAATGTCAGCTCCAGCTTCTGCCTCACCTGTACTTTCCTGGAGAAAGACTCCTAAAACTTTATCATGGCCTGGCAGTGACAGTGAAGGGGAGGAGCTGCTTCCCCCAGAAGGCCCTGTACTGTCCCGGACCCAAAAGCAAACTAAAGAAATCATATAGGCACCTTTAAGGGAGGCAGTGAACCATGAAGGAAAACCAATACTGATTAGAATCCCCTTTTCTACAATAGATTTGGAAGCTTGGGAAAAGGTGGCCAAAAACTATTGGAATGACCTGATAGATGTTGCTAAGAAGTTAAAATTTATGATAAAGCAACATAATCCTGACTGGGCTGATATCCAATTATTGCTTGATGCTTTAACAGAATCAGAGAAACAATCGGTTTTAGAGGTAGGTGTAGATAGAGCTGAAGATGATTGTAGGAGCACGCAGAAAGATGTTAAAGAAGTATTTCCCTTCCAGGATCCAGGGTGGGACCCTAATGAGCCTGAGGAAATGGAACAGCTAAAGAGATACCAAGAGTTAGTCGTAAAAGGGCTAGAAAAGGCAATTCCTAAAACTATAAACTGGTCAGCCCTGTATACTGTTAGGCAAGGTCCCTCTCAAACACCTTCTGAATTTTTAGACAATTTACGAGATGCAATGCGTAAGCGTTACCACTTCGGATCCTGGGTCTGAAGCAGGAATACAACAATTAGTAAGTCTATTTTTAGGGCAATCTCCAGGGGACATCAGGCGAAAGCTCCAGAAGATGCAGGGTCCAACCAGCCGGAATTTAGAGACTTTGCTTGATGTGGCATGGAGAATTTATAGCAATTGAGAAGAAGAATACAAACGGGGAATGAACTAATAAGAGTAGTAAGAGAAGAAGAGAAAGGGAGACATGGGCAGGGTCCATCAGGACAAGGACCACCCCATTTGGGGAAAGACCAGTGTGCTTTATGCTGGAGATTTGGGCACTGGAAGAACCAGTGCCTAGAAAGGAAAAAGGCTGATAAACAAAGAAAATATGACCAGAAAGGGAAGGGGGTGGTCGCTCATGTAAAGAAAGATTGAAGAGGACCGGAGGGTCCTACTCTAGGGGACCCCCTGGTTATAGTTGAACTAGGGAACCAAGAAAAGAAAGTGGAACTTTTAGTAGACACCGGGGCAACATATTCGGATTGAATAAGAACTGTATACCTGTAACAAATGATTATACTGTGGTAAAGGGGGCAACTGGCCAATCTGAAAATGTCGCTCCAGCCGCTGGCTGCCCGGTGGCTTTGGCAGGTGACAAGGATTTGGTGCCCCGGCGGCAGGGTAAATACGGGTCCTGTCTGCTGGTGGAGGCTCCCTGCTGGAGGCTCACAGAAGAGCAGGCTGCAGCACCGCTGTTGCTAGGCGACGAGGAGGCGAGAAAAGGCAAGAGGGACCTCTCTCTGTCAGCTCACAGTTCCAGCTTTATTGACCCGAAGTGAGGCGAAATAGTAACAGGATCAGAAGCTGAAGAGAGAATGCCAGGGAAAAGGCACTGGGCGGGGCCTGAAGCCGCCTTTTCAGGGGTACAAAAAGAGGGCGGTACAAGGGACACATGCCAATAGGGATTTGATGGGTAGTGACAAGGGACCAGTGGGAAGAGGAGAAGGGAGGAACTTAGAACAACAAACCAATCATTAACAGAACTAGGTAGAACTTTCCAGACCTTAATACATATGCAACCAAGCTAATGAATATACATGAACATAAACAACCAATGGGGAACAGGGAACTGAAGAAGGGTCTGGAAAGAGGGGAGGAGATGCTGCAGGGGCAACACCCAGTGGGAGGCGACTCTAGTCTTCTGACTCACCCTCAGGGTCAGAGTCATGGGCGGGGAAATCCACCCACTGAATGCTGTCCAGCCCCGAAGTGGGCTGGGCCACCACAACATGAAAAGGCTTATTTTTGTAAACCACTGAAATATAAATTGGGAAAACAATGGGGAATTAATCAATTTTTATATATGCCTAATGCTCCATCTGTGCTTTTGGGCAGGGATCTGCTAGAGCAGCTGGAAGCGAAAATAATATTTAAAAATGGAGAAATTAGTTTGGAGGTAAAAGATCAACAATAATGTAGAGGTGTTAAGTTTAATGTTAATAACCAAAGAAACTGAAATAGCTGATGAAGGAAAGAATGTCAAGAAAATGGATCAGGTATTTCCTGGGGTGGGGCAGGGTGGGGCCACTTGTGGGGGGGAGGAAAGTGGAGCCCGCCAGTCCTTAGAAGCCGTGCTGGGTGGTCTCAGCTCCACAACAGCCCATGGTGGTTCCTTAAGTGCCTGTGGCTCCGAGGGGGTTCTCCCACAGCTACCCCGGGGGCCTGTGCCATAGTGGCGGGGGAGGGGAGGCCCAGGGCCGCTCCAAGAGACAGAGCCCAAGGCCCATTTCTCCCTTCGATCTCCCCTCCCCCCCCCGGCCGCGGGAGGCTCGAACACAAAAGGGAAGTTCCTGCGTCTCCATGCGGTTTAAATATGTAAATTTTGAGAAGCATTATTGGTCTAAATGACTGTCCATCAACTCAGGTTCAACCCACCACAGCAATCTTACCCTTTAATTGTTTAGATCAAGATGCATTATTGGTCTCTACATCTCCATCCAGAGGAGAGATCTGTAGGCCTTGGCCCTCTGCGCTTGCAGGGCCCTTTCCTTGTAGTTTTTTAGTAAGTATGCATATACATATACATATACATATACATATACATATACATATACATATACATATATTTACTGTGGAATGACAGTAATTATATCAGATAATTTACATATTTTACTGTGAAAATTGCATAAAATTTTCAAGATAAATGACAGACAACGCAGCCAAATAAAGTGCGGCTACAGAAATTCACATTGGTTTTATAGTATTAAATATACATTATGTATTTACAAGCCAGTTTGCACTACATTCCACCAGTGCTAAACATTCAAATCTCAATCACAGATGATTTTTGTATCTCAGAATTTAGATCCAAGTCAGAATTGCAGAGTGAATGAAGTTGACATAGCCCTCTGGACATTGTGTACTCCACCCTCCTATTCAACCCATAACAGTTTAGCCAGGATATAGTCAGTCCAGGTTTAAATGAATGCTTACCAAGGAGAAAAATCACCTTGTTTTACATACTGGTTTTGGATCCAATCACTTGCACAGACTTCATTTACCTCTTCTTCAAATAAACAGGCTGGGCCCAGACCAGAAGAGACAAAAATTTTTTTTCTGAATTCTACATTTGTTTGAGTTTTATACCTAAACTCCTATGTTGATATATAGAATACACTTTTTCAAGTTTCAGACATTGCTTCATGTGCCAAATGAATTTTCTGACAGTTTACAAGTGCTTCAGATAACTGGTGTAGAGTTTATCAATATTTCTAAAACAATCTGTGAAGATTTTTGTTAAAAGCTTTTTAAGGCTTTTCAAAACTTATATTTGTTCCTAGCTCTTTGTAGTTTTCATGTAAATCAATTTAAAAAAATAGAGTCTGTCAAAAAAAAAAAGTAGAAAGCATAGAGGACAAATTCTTTTTTCAAGTTTGTCATCTCAAATACATTTTTTTCATGAGGAACGTGTTAAACAACAGAGACAAATAAATTATTTAAAATTCTCAAGTCTTAGTGAAATGAAAACAAATATGTTTCATAGGAAAGCAGTGACAAGAAAGGAAGTTTTTCCTTGTAGCAAATTTAAATGGCTTGAAAAAAAAGAGTATGAGAAAAAAACACCAAAAAATCCCCCAAAACCCCGAAGAAAAAATCCAAAACAACAACAACAACAAAAAACCCTACAAGAATTAACAGATTTTTAAAAATCTAGATTACAAAATATTTTTGCCGATCACAGAATCACAGAATATCCTGAATTGGAAGGAACCCACAGGGATCACCAAAGTCCAACTCCAGACCCTGCAGAGAGCAGCCCCAATATTCCCACTGTGCACTCAGAATGACTGAGATGTACTGCTTAAATTTATTATTGAAGGAGGTAACTCAGTAACAGTGTTCTATTCAAAGCAAAGTGGCAATAATTTCTGTGGAGAAAAGAAGATATGACTGGACCTACAGCAGAACTGGATGAGACAAGGCAATTACAGTGTGGCAAATGAAACAGATTACCCATAAATATGAGGACAATAATGATAAAAATAGATTGCAATGGTTCCCTAGAATATAGTGCCTCAAACAATTCCCACACAATATGTGGATTGAAAACAAAGAAAGTTGTGATTATGTCCTGGGCAAAATAAGCTTTTGCTGAATACTCTAGGAAACATTCAGATCCTGGAGGTATTCAGATCTCTACCCTCAGATTCAGCCTCAGGAGAGGAAAGCAAAAATTCAGAGGGAACAAAAGTTCTCAGCTGGCTCTTATGAATGTAATGGGGACAAAAGGAGCTAGAAAACCATGGTTGTAATTTCATCTTGGATTTACAGTTTGGAGAAAGGTTTTGAATGAAGAGTACTCCATTTGTTAAATTCCTAAGCCTAGAGGCAATTAGAGATAGCTTTTCTTTCTGATAGGCTGTTCACAGCATCTCAAATATAACTTTAACTTGGTTCCTTTCCAAGAGTTCCTTTCCAAACAGGTCTTGCCCATCCTCACAGTCCAGTCTTTACATTTGCCTCCTGTTGGTTTGTTTAAAGCACTGTAGTAATTTCAGAAATTTATTAAGTGAATCTTTAGCAGCTGATTATGAGAACGATTAATAAGAGGTGTAAGAAACCTTTATAGCCACAGAGTCTGAAATCTAAAGGATGCAATTCAGCATCTTATGTAAAAGAATAAAAACATGCATAAAATTTAAAGCACCTTTCTAGAATGCATAGATCAAGAGATTTCTAAGAAACAGTGCTTGTTAAATTGCTTCAGTGTGATGAATTGCCTTTGAATATTAGAAGAAACATGACATAAGTAGTAGTTTTCATGTAATTTAATCAAAACAGGGCAAAACAATTTACAAACTTTTGTAACACAAAATACAGACACTATACTATAGAGATATAAATATACAGACAGTTCTGATTAAGGGACAAGAAAGTATGTACTTATAGAGTAGTTGTACACCCATAGTCTAGTTAATGTGCAGTAATACCTTTTCCTTCCAGTGCCACAATGGCTTTACCCTGTTGATGGAGTAGGATCTTAAGAGTTGTGGAGTCACAACGTAGTTTGGGTTGGAAGGGACCTTAAAGGACATCTAGCTCCTACACCATCTAAAATTTTGTGAAATTCAATACTTTCTTGGTCTTTTGATGCAGAATATATCGCCTAAAAACACCATCTCTGTGAGAATAGCAGATACATACACATCTGCCCATCAGAAGAAAAACGCTTCTGAAGGAGAGCCACATAATTAGTATGACTTTCGTTCACAAAGAAGGAAGTAGGTAGCTCACAAACCTCAATTTTCTTTCCATGCTCTGCACCTGATTGAGCACATTCTAGGTCTAACTGGTGTTACCAGCCTCACAAACCTCAATTTTCTTTCCATGCTCTGCACCTGATTGAGCACATTCTAGGTCTAACTGGTGTTACCAACCTAGAAAGCAACATGTCAAGGCTTATGTGTTCAGTGCAATTGTCTAGCGAAGAGTAGGGGAGGAATGAGGCCCAGCTGGCTTTATTTTGGAGAATGAAAATTAGATCTTAGCTGAACTGGTAGAGAAATTTAATAAAAATATCTTTCACATTCCACTTCTGAGGAAAGGATGGGAGAAACAGTTAACCTAAAATAGTTTCTCAGTTCTTTATTAATAACTATTGGCTCAAAATGCAGTCAGCAGCTGGTAAGAAGCTGTCTGCATTTTGACAGTAGCACTGTATGTTATCCGGAAAAACAGCTAGTTACTGGAAGCTGAATGACACATCCCTGTATTCTTTTACAAAGCACTACTTTTTAAAGGCCATATTTAATTTCTAGCTTGTCATGCCTTATTTAACCCAAGAAACATGAGCAGAGAAACATGTCCTGAACTTTAAAACTTAATTCCGGAAAAACCTCAGCTGCTGACTTCACATAATGGAATCAGTCCTGGCAGGAAATAGGGCTGAGTTTTATATTGGGCTACTTATTTCTCACTTTTGCACTGGGATATTGAAATGAAAATTGCTATCATACTTTGCCTGCATGTGTGCAAGTAGTACTTTCTCAAAATTGTTATAATATGAACTACCATGGAAGTACCACTCCTTACACTGTTCAGTAAGGTCAAACTTGTGCAATCTTTCCTATTCAAGAAACCCCCAAACCGTGCAGTTCAGTTTAAATAATGGCTGGTTTTGGCTCCTCACTGGAAATAGGTCACTGTTAAATAAACACACCATTTTAATATAAATTCTATATAAGTTTGATTACTTTTGGAATGTAAACTCTTCATTTGAAAGCTTCTTTGGATAGGTGGTATGTTTTCAACATCCAGATCATGAACAAAGCCTTGTGGAATTAATAAAATATATAATAAAATAATAAAATAAAAGCTACTGATAGCAAGAATTAGAATTATAACAGATGACAGCAACTTTAAGTAGATTAGATATGATAAAGAAAGGAAGAGCCAGTGCAGAAGGAAGTACAGCAAACTATACTAACTTACTCTACAAATACAGAGGAAGAGAAGGATCTGGAAACTCTTGATAAATGCTAAAGTATTATACAGAGTAATTAACAATGGTAAAATTAGAATGCATAGAAAAATTAGAATAATTTTATTTAATTTATACTTAATACAATGCAAGGGATTAGTGAGAATAACTTACAATACTGTATGCCTTTCTGGTCACCTTAGTGAGGAACACACAGTTCAATGTAACTAAAATGAGAGTAACATAGCACTATTCAAAGTAGGTGCATAAGACTTTCCAAATTTTGGAAAATAAAATGAGATTTTGAACCAGGAGACAAACATTTTCAAGTGACCAGAAATGGCACCTCTGGTATAGAGGTGTTAAACAAAAGAAAAGAACTGCACTGAACAAGAAAGTAAACAATGGACCAATTACCCTTGAAACTTGGGCTGACTTTTTATGAACGGAAATTGAACAGATACTCCAGAATAGAGAAGGCTGAGTTAGGAACTGTTCTTTGCTTTAGATTTGGATCTCAGTAATTAAAAAACATTTGACAATTATTATGAGGCTACAGCTAAATTTTAAGGAAAAGCGATAGCGTGACAGATGTCATAATACTTCGTACTTGTGCAGTGTTTTGAGTTAAGTCCATCTGTAGAACACCTGTAATAAAAATTATGCTCCTGCAGGTATCTCAGGTATCTCAGATCTAGGGAGAAGAATGTATCCACAAGAAATCCAAACTCAGCAGCTGTCCTGAAAATCAGCTCTGGCTGGGTTCACTCTGGGGAAGGCCATAGCCCACAGGCTCATTTGCTGAGGCCATGTTTGCACACACTCCCCCACTACAAAGGTGGGAAGAGGTTTGGGCATGTGGCATAACTTCTGGTCAGAAGAGTGAACCACCCTCCTCCCTTTCACAAGCTGAATCAGCTCTATAACCCCCCAACAACAGAAAGACTGCATCCATGGGACATTCACATGAGAGGCAGCTGGGAGGTATCAAAATCCATCAAAGACCCCTGAATGGCTCCCCAGACTCATTTCAGGGGACCTGCACCAGAGGACTGCATGTGAGGCAAAGTGATGCAACAGATCCAGAGTCTATTGCGAGAGACAGTGTAAGACTTGCTCCCCCCCTCCCCGCTTCCCTGTGGGAGGTATGTGGGTATTCCCACCTGGCCTGAGCATATATTAATCCACAGGACTCTATGCTTTTTGGGGGACCCTCACCACCAAGAAGACCAGCTGGAGAGGATAATCAGGATGATGGTAAGATCTACAGTGGTGATATTTTCTACTTAATCTGTCTCTGTCACTCTCTTTCTCTCTCCCCACTTCTTTTCTATTTCTTTCTCTTTCTTTCTCTTTCTCTTTCTCTTTCTCTTTCTCTTTCTCTTTCTCTTTCTCTTTCTCTTTCTCTTTCTCTTTCTCTTTCTCTTTCTCTTTCTCTTTCTCTTTCTCTTTCTCTTTCTCTTTCTCTTTCTCTTTCTCTTTCTCTTTCTCTTTCTCTTTCTCTTTCTCTCTGTCTCTCATTTACTGTTAAATAAAATCCATACAATTGACTTTGGCATATGGTCTTGTTTGCACCTTAATTTGAGCAGAGACATCATTCATCAACTGGATCATAACACTGTCACATGGTGCTGTACTCTTCAAGGCGTACATTCTACATACATGACCCAAATATCTTATTGTTATATTCTCCCTGCATCCTGATTCCCTTATATGCCTCTTTCTATACTAGAATATCTGATTTCTGAACCTTTAACTCTTCCATCATTACTAGATTTTCTTTCCATCCTTGTTCTGACTGTAATCAAAGTAAAGCTTTCATTTTTCTATAGATAAATGCAGTCTCTGATAATAAATATTCACCAAGCATTTATGGGAGTTAACTCATCAAGCTTATTAAATCAATTTATGTTTTCAAATGATTGTTTAGAATACATGAAATAAAATTAATCTGAAAATGTTCTTTTGCATGAAGAAAAAATTGGAGTTTTTTATTTTTATAGAAGGTACTGAGAGCTAAAATAAGGTTTTACTTCTATGAAAGTAAATGTGTTCCTTCTGCCTATTAAAATAGTGAAGTGCTATCCAGTGTGTATACTTCTATAGTTTCATGAGTTTTCAGAAAACAGCAGGACTTTGGTAAGCAGTGTAAGAACATACATGGCACTGTTTCCTATATAATCCTCAGAGAGAAACTGCTGATCTATGGGCTGGATGAACAGACAATGAGGTGGATTGAAAACTGACTGAAGATCTGGTCACTGAAGGTAGTGATTAGCAGCTCAAAGTCTAGTTCGGGGTCAGTGACCAGTGATGTGTTCACAAGGCCAGTACTGAGTCCAGTCCTTTTCAATACCTTCATTAATAAGATGGATGATGGGGCAGAGCATTCCTTCAGCAAGATTTCTTATGACACCAGACTGGTAAGGGTGGCTGATATAGTAGGAGGTTGTTCTGCCATCCAGGGAGACTTTGACAGTCTGGAGAGGCAGGAAGCCTATGAACTTCAACAAGGGAAGAGCAAAGTCTTGGGAAGAACAACCCCAGACATAAATGTATGCTAAGCACTTACCCAGCTGGAAAGCAGCTTTATAGAAAAGGGTCTGGGAATCATGGTGGACACCAGGCTGGATACGAGCCTTCAACATGCCCTTGCTGCAAAGAAGGTGAATGGTGGGGCTCTCATTTAGTGAGACACAACTTGATTAAAGATAGTCCAAACAGGGACTTAGGAAAGCAAAAGTTTTTGTAATAAATCTTACTGAACCTTCTGAAGGGCAGGGTAAAAACTGAGGACATAACTTACCAACACTTCAAGAAAGCTTTCAATGCATCCTAACACAAAAAAGACTGATCTTCAAGGTAAGCAGATCTGATGTGTGTTGTGGTGGCTAAGTCCACATTACAACCCGGCATGTTGCTACGAGATGGGCTCTCCCCACATCATTGCCAGAAAGTTCTCCTTTTATCAGTACCCCACTGGCGCCTGGTCCTCTCTCCCCTCCCCTCCTCTCTTCTATTGGCCTCTGTTATGTCACTCAACCTTGCCTCTACCCCCTAACCCTCAGATTATTGGTTACTGATCCTCTGCCTGCCCCTGGGACCCCTTGGGATAAAACCACGTGTGGGCGACTGTTCGCGGTTCTTTGCCTCTGTTCCTCTTTGAGTGCGTTTGTTCTCGGTCTGTGGTGCAGATCCAATAAACGCCTCAGAACTGCGTGGAAAGAATTCCCTCCTGCCTCTTCGTCTCTGGAACGCGCATAGACTGTGTGTGTGAGTGACTGCTTGCGCCCACCTGCAAGGGTGAGACTGTGTGCTGGTGTGGGTGCTAGTGAGGCACTGCCAAAGCACGTCCACGAGGGACACTGTGGGAAAAACGCGGCATCGGTCCATTGACCCCATACACTGTGTTAGATGTGAAGAAGCAAACTATTAGAGTACAAAACTGATTGAGGATTGAAAGCAAATAGTCCTGAAGAGCAAAAACACATGAGAAGTTATTGGCGATGGTTACAAGTCAGCTGACATAAAATTGAGGGTTTAGTATTGTTTCTGATCCAGAAATTAAAAATAATTGAGCAAGAAATAGAACATGAACATGACATAATATCAAAAAGTAAACTCTACAAGCTCTAATGAATAGAACAGACCAAAATCTGTTGCAACAGATTACACCACGTCAATATATGTGCACATGTATGTACACACTTGTATAGATATACATAAAATTCTGTGTTGCATGTGTTACTTTCCTCACTGCATGTTTTTTTCCACCATCAATTTATTTGAAGTGACAGTTTTCAGAACTCAATTCTTAGTCTGGCTATGTTCATTCACAGAGACAACAAGGGATATATTTTATTCCTTCCCTCCATAGCACTGTGCATTCCACAGATTTTTTAGCGTTACCCTCAAAGTTCTGTATATGGCAAAGATCCACCTTGCCCCTGTGTTACCAGTTTCCTCAGTGCTTATATAAACTCTGGGTAAGAGTCTACATTTTGCCAGCAGGGAAGGGAAGTCATTCCCCTAAATTTTCTTAGGCCTTCTGAATGCCTCATACTTCTTTTGGAAACCTGTTGCAAATGGATTCTATGGCAAATGTCATAGGAATGCTATAGCAGTTAAGGGGTATAATTACTCAGGTACTAGCAAATATTTCCTCCTGTTCAAAATGCTGTTACCTGAGCTGTTATTACTCTAAACAACCAATAACTGCCCTTATCTAAAGTATCATATTAAAAATTGGTCCATTTTCCCTCACAAACTTAAACCCAGAATATCCTATTGGCCAAACAACAAGCATCACCCATCCTTACTAATAAGGAAGCAAGAAAAATGCATTAAATATATACAAGAATTAGTCATTAGTTATTATCTTGGCATTACACCTTAAACGGTGAAACTTAACATACTTTAATTTAACCAATTAATATATCATGGCAAAGTACCTGTCATGCCTCTGTGGTGTTGTATTTCCCCATTCCTTTTCTTACTAAATTGTCTGCCCTTTCCACATGGTCCCTCCTTCCCTGCCCCTAGTCCTAACCACTCCCTCAGTTTCTCCTATTGGTTCCTTTACCCCAACTCCGTCCATGTACTGCCCCTGTGCCCTGAAACCTTTAGTTCATGTGCTCTCTCCACCCTTCTCATCCCCATATAAAACCACAGTCCACATGGTCCCTCCTTCCCTGCCCCTAGTCCTAACCACTCCCTCAGTTTCTCCTATTGGTTCCTTTACCCCAACTCCGTCCATGTACTGCCCCTGTGCCCTGAAACCTTTAGTTCATGTGCTCTCTCCACCCTTCTCATCCCCATATAAAACCACAGGCTCCATACCATGTGGCTTTCTCTGCCTTGGGGAACCAGCCCCTCTCTGCCTTTGGGAACCAGCATGTAATAAAGATCCACTGAGGTCCCCACGCGGGGAGCCTTCTTGCCTCCTTCGTCGCCACCATGTTGCTGAGCCAACAGCTAGCCGGAGCAGAGCGGGCTGCCCAGGAAGGGCTACGGGAAGCAGGTCAGCTGCTCTCCCTAAGACAGCCCCACAGCCCTCTCTGGGAAGGTTTGCAGCTTGCCATACCAATGCAGGAAACGACAAACTGCAACGTGTCTCCAGTAATACAAGAAAATTACCATCAGGTATTCAGTTGTATCTTATATACATGTGTGTGCATATACATTTTTTCTTTTTGAAAAAAATGTGAGATTCCCTAGAATTCCTTCCTGCATTATTACATTTTTCCCTCTAACATATACTAGACTTCGTAAACACTTTGGCAAAACTTCCTCTGAACCTCAAGAAGAAAATGTGCTGCACTTTCAGAAATGTCTATGATTTTCTACTTACACTCTGACTTTCTTTTATGTATTTTACTGTAGTTCAGTAACATAGCCTAGTTCTGTTACGCAGTTATCCAATCTCTCTTTTGTTTCAGTGGAATCCGATTGCTTTTCTTTTCTCTCTCATCTCATAAATAACTTTGTATGCTAGCCACAGGAGGTAAAGCCATTAGCCTTAATCACTTCTTGTTGATTAATCTGTTATAACTTCCTCAGCAAGTTATGTGACCAAGTAAAACTTACTAAATCAACAAAAAGAATGCAATAGATTATGAAACAAGATACATTCAAATGTTATGTTGAGCATTGCAATTGCTGAACTACAAATATG
The DNA here is from genome assembly GCA_013399875.1 of Gymnorhina tibicen. Lineage (NCBI taxonomy): Eukaryota > Metazoa > Chordata > Aves > Passeriformes > Artamidae > Gymnorhina > Gymnorhina tibicen. Next base: position 21,714 of record VXAZ01003897.1, read on the forward strand.
TGGAGAATGTGAGAAGGACCATTTACCTCACTGGAAAAATAGGAAAAAGAATGATGTTAGGACGCTCATGCATCGTGATGACATTGAAGCGTGTTTTAAAAATTCAGATCCATTTCTTCAGTTTATTATTAATGTGAGTCCGCATTTTATCATTCAAGAGAATCTGTCCAGCGCGTCTATTTGCCTAACTGATAGATAACCATTGATCTAGCAAGAGGTGAAACTCCCTTCTTTTCTCGCATGAGTCAGCATGTCTTTCAAAATAAGGAGCCCCCAGCTATTGAACCATTCATTTCATGCCAAAACACACATATTGCTAAGATGCTTTCTACAAATTCAGAAGAAATGCCTTTAGCTCTTCATTCACTTTGCATTGACAGTAGACATGGCAATAGTCAATTTAAGAGCCATTCTTTTTCTTCTAAAGACAATTAATAAGACAAGTCAGTACAAAGATAGGATGTAGCTTTTCTGTACTGATCTACAGAATTCTGTTCCTCAGTCTCTGTTTACATTTGCATAGCATAGGAAGGTTGATACAGGCAGTGTTAAGGTCATTAATAATGCAACAAATCACAGTCAGAAAGTGTCTGACTGCTCAGTGACATTAACAAGACAATTCAAAGAGGATGATCCTCACCCTTACTTCTTTGCTTGCACTCCTCCCTTGACGTCATCCTTGAGGAGTTATTTGATTCACTGGTCTGGAGATGCTCTCAGCTGTCCCTCTGGCCTCTCCAGATCTATTGCTGCCCCCTGGGAAATCCCCACTGACCCCACTGCCCTTGCCTCAAGGAAGCATCTGGTGCATTTTGGAATGCAACACAAATGCAATCTTAAACACAAATATGTTGACTGCTTATGTACTGACACTTAAATCTATTTATAAGCCTTTCTTCATGTGCTCTTTGGCACATGACCTACTAAATTCTTTCAAGCATCAATAAATTCATCCTCTTCATAGAGATGTCATATCACATGATATGGACAGATATGTCCATATCACACATATGGACAGAGAAACAAAATTTGGCTAGATTCACAAATAGAATTGAGGGCTTATAGTTCAAGTCCATGTCCTCAAAACCAAGGCACTGCTACTTTCATCTCTTTGAAAGACAGAACTTTACCATAAATTTGCATATTCATTCACTTTTGCCTAAATGTTTACATCTGGGCACTGTATCTACCTACTTTCTGACTGTGCTGGGGAGTTCTTTGCCTAAACCCTACCAGAAATCAAAATGTGTCATGTTTCCATATTCCTGAAAATCTAATCTAACAATCTCACATCCCATAAAATATATTGTGAAGACATGGAGAGCTCCCACCTGTACAACCCACAGTCAGGCAGGGTGAGACTGACACCACACCTGTACTTCACCCAAGAATTAAGGAAAACTGTGGTATAAATTCCAACTATCTCTAAAGTAACAAGAATGAAAATGTCTCAACTCCCAAGATAATGCCATAATTTAGTAATCATGCATTTTTGAGTTCGTCTTTCTCAAATCTGTCCTTGTTTGGTTAATCCCCATGCATGAATAAAAACTATTATTTGGTTTTGAACTATATTAAAAATTGAGGGTAACAAATGGAACAATTTTCTTTGTGGAAGTGACTTGTCTACAGCTACTCAGAAAAACCTTTGACTTTTTAAAAATATAATAAGATCCTCTGAATAACATAGCAGAAAATTCTTTATCTTGACTTCATTTATAGCTGCTGGTAGAAGCAATCATTTCATATTTATGAAACTATTCATGGAAAATTTCATTTACAGTAGCCTTCATCTTTCATTTGCCTAAGTGCCTTTTCTCATCTGCTGTGAATGAAGTGAAAGTATTTTCTCTTCTTCCATTTTGTCTCATTTGAAGGCAAGTAAATCTCCAGCCTTTCAGTTCACCTTCAAAAGCAATTCCCTTGGTAGAATACAACTCTGATATCAAGGTCATTTGCTTGTCCTTGTATTTTTTTAGAGTTGTTTCCTCTAAGGCATTTTTTTCATTAATGCATTTTATAATTAAATTCACTTTCTTCCTTATTAAGCCCTTAATTCCAGTATAAACCATACATGGCTAAGAGTTTCTGTAAAGAGCTCTTACATGTATTTTATATCACTGAACTTTTTCTTCATACTGATGCTTTCTGGTATAACAGATAGACAAAAAGATTTCTAAATTGCTGGAGCACTAAGAATTTTTTTTTTTAAATTTAAAGAAGACTAAATCATAAGAATAATTCATCCATCCCCAACCTCATTGTTGGAGACTGAATGTTATAATTTATGGCTTAAACATCTTCATGAGTCACTTTTGCCTACTATAGCAAAACTGTACAAAAGCTGCAGAGAAAATCACCAAAACCCTGAATGGGTCCCTGGACTGCTCATTGATGAAGATAAGGCTCAGGGGAAAAGAAAACATTGACAGAGGGATCAAGCTTAGCACCTTTGGGGTGGAGACCAAGCTGCCAGGCTTGCACAGACCCTCACACCAAAGAGTGGGGGCATGCCGGGGGAAAGAGAGGTTTTGGGTGTGGTAAAAAGCCTCTGGTGAGAGGCAGTGACTGCCCATCCTCCACTGTGCAGACCTGCTCAGCTGTGGGGCCCCTTAATCCCGGGAAAAGCTGCATCCAAAGGACAGCAGAGGGCGTGTCATGGCCCATCAAAGGCCCCCCAAAGGGGTCTCCAGACCCTGCACCAGAGCACTGCAAACGATGCAACAGATCCACAGCGTTGCAAGGGACAGTGTCAAACTTGCCTTGCCCTCCCCAAGGGAGGCATGTGGGCATTTCCACCTGCATGGGATTCTACACTTTTTGGCAGCGGGGAACCCTCACCACCAAGAAAACCAGATGGAGGGGAACAAGAAGACATCGTTCGGACCCTCGGAAGGGTGATATGTTTCTACTTAACCCTGTCCCCCCATCCCTTCACAAACACCCTTTTCCTTCCTTCCTTCCTTCCTTCCTTCCTTCCTTCCNTCCTGCCTTCCTTCCTTCCCCTATTCCCCCCTTCCCTCCTTCCCCCCTGCCTTCCTGCCTTCCCTCCTGCTTTGACTTGCCTTGCCTTGCCGTACTTTTTCTCATCACTAAAACTGATCTCTTGACATAGTCACAGGATACAATGCAATCATGAAAACAGATCAGTGGATATAGCATCTAGCTCAGCTCCTCCAGTGAGAATGATTGCAGAAAGCCATTAAGTGACTGAGCTAATTTAGCTGGTGCCACTTATGTTTGAGGCATGCTCACAGTAAAGGAGAACAGAGCTCAGAGCAAATAAAAGCTGGTCTGAAATCTATAACTTTCTTGAGTATCAGCATAACCTTCTCGAGTATCAGCAAATTGCTGATAATGATGCCTTAAAGACCTAGAAATAAAACAACACACTTTCAAAGCAATATTTGTATAGGAGGTAATATGAAGGCTGGTCTTTATTGGAGGCCTCCAGGGGCAGATATGGAAAATGCCCACCCTTGCATGGAGTGAATACAGTTTTATAAGTTTAGCAAATTAGCATAATTGACAAAAATCCCCAATTAGAGACATAAGTGGTGAGGTAATTCCCCCTTATGGTTCCACCTCTTACTGTAGCCCCTGTTTAGATAGGAACTAAACTTTGTTTATGAATGTGTCTCAAAGAGTTGGTTTCAACCTTGGCTTCCAGGAAGAACCAAGATAGGATAGGGGCCTTGGACCCCCAGCTTGGAGCGTCTGGAACGTGTTTTGTCTTTCTGCCTATCAGGGGAGGGAGAAGGTAGGGAAAAGTACTGGGGCTAGCTAGGAACTATATAACTATTCAACAATAGAGCTACAAATATATATGAGGAAATACAAATACATATAAGGAAATACAAAAGCAAAAATGCAAAAATCAATTTGGCATCAATAAGAAGGATGGTGAGGACAGCAAGAGATATGTTGACATTACTGATGAAAAGGAGCCATAGCAAATACTGAAAGCCCTACAATTCTTATTTACTCTGCTGATGAAGAACACCTGCAGACACATGCTCAGTTATTGCTGTATTGAAGAAAATTTCAGATACCAAATTCCATTCTTTCCTTTGCTGTCCTTCAGAGAGCAGGGCAAAAAAAAGGCACAGTTTTTCTCCTACGATGAGCAGCTTCCTGGGTTGATGGCATCTGATGCAGGGGATGAGCTCTGCCTGGTAAGGACCTGCCCTGGCCTTTCCTCTGTGGGGGAAGCCCTACGCTGACTTCCAGAGAGCCACCAGCCTTTGCTGTGCCCTGACAATAGAGTACAACTGTCCCAATGATGACACACCTGTTTTAATCAAATAAACTCTTGCAATTGTGATTTCATTTTACGTATATGTTCACGAAGTAATGCAATATGTCAAATGAAGCTTAGTCCACATATAAAAACAACACGTGCAAAAAGCAGACTATCCCAAACTAAGTCAAAAGAGAGAGGACATTCTCGGAGACTTTGTGCTCCATTAGTACTGAATTTCTTTTTAGCAGTGCCGCTGTGCGGCCTGGC
>VXAZ01003898.1:0-146016 GCA_013399875.1 Gymnorhina tibicen
TCCTTTGCTCTGTGGTTTGGTTTTATTTCTGGATGCTTAGCCTGTTTATCTGTTTGGTTTTATAAGGTTCTGTACTGTTGGGAATAGGTCTTTTGACACAGTATTTGAGATTTTTGGTTGGAATTGTGGAAATTGAAATAATTTGAAAAATTGTTATGGAATTCCTTCTAACGTTTTTTTGCGTAACAGATATCAATTTTAGCAAAAATGACTGAAGTTTTGAGAGCTGTTTTCTTAAGAGATCATTTATACCAGTAGGCCATTCAACATGTATTATTATTTTTTTCGTTTGGTCAGGAGAACATAAAGACAGCATTACTAGATGACAATATTGAGAAGTTGGTGCTGCAGAAGGTTTTGTTAGATACATTCCCTCAGTAGAATACATCACCTCATCTTTGAAGGCCAGCAGTTTTGGAAGTGAAGAAACAATGCATTTGATTGTGATGGAGAGGAAAGGGAGTAAAATATTAGGATGACAGAATTTTTAATTGAGCTTGCAATATATAATGACCAGTTTGAGACTATCTCAGGTGTTAAAAATGACCCAGATCCAATAGGGAAATGAGTTATTAAAAATTTATTGAGAACTATAAAAAATCAGCAAAGCAAAAGGGAGAACACTGGGAGTGTGACACGATGCCAGAGGCTCAATCACAAAATGTGGTCCCACCTTTCATACCCCTGGGATTGCATCAGCCTTATGCATATTTACTTATAGTTTTGCATAGCCTCGCCCCATGTCACTCTTTTAGGCGCCGGCGCTGTGGTTGTCGGGGTCTTCATTGGATGGAATCCCACTCCTTTTATGGTTGTTTCTTTGATGTTTGGCTAGCAACAGCCCATCCCAGTCAAACTTACAAGGCTAATGTTACAACACACAAATCACACAACCCTTGTAAAAACCAATCTTACAACCAGACTATTTTAACAACATTAAACATTTTAACACATACTATTATCTTGACATTTCCCAAGGAAAATATCGTAATATTTAATATTACAATTCATAATATAACTCATAGTCCATATAACATACGGCGAAAGCCAATTCTCAGTAAGTTGTTTATCACATCAGGGCTTACCTGCTCAGGGTTTGGCTCTGAGGTGACTTAGTTGATCTTCTCTCTGTGCTGTTTTCAAAAAAATTTTATTTTGAGCTAGCTGCTATGCAGTTAGATTACAGTGATTTGCATCTCACAGGTTATTCAGATATCTTTACTCCTGAGCTTCATAAATTGTATTGAGGATATTTCCTCTTATTGTTCACTTTGAATTTCACATACAGAAAATTACATGTCTCTATGGTATTTCAAGATCTGGTTAAAACACAAAATGAATTTGAGAAGTTTTGGAGAAAGACCCTTCATTTGCTCTAATTAAGAAAGAGCAGCTGTTGGTAGTGTCAGTGCTGCTGTCTGGACATTTCAGAAGACTTTACTCCTTTACTATTGAACTCCAATATTAGGTAATGGGATAGGAGAAAGGAGTTGGTTAATTTATCATGAGTAGCTGCAGAACAACAAAGGTACGTGCACTCAGAAAACAGAATAGACACTTGAGAAAGAAATCTGTCTCATCTGACAAGGACTTCCAGTATTTTACATAACCATGATGAAACTGAGATGTTTGAGTTGGAATCCTTCCTGTATGTCTGGATTGAACAGGTACCTGAAGTGGCCTGAGAATAATGAGCTGTGCTCTTAGTTTTGTGGAAACAGGAAAACAAAGTGGAAAGCAAAATAATTTTAACCAGTGTCTGGTAAAATGCTTGATAGAAATCGATAATCTTTGGGAAGTGAAGGTAGATTTCAAAAAAATTCTGAACCAACTATTTGAGGTTAAAAATATTATTGCTGAAAGGGATGTACATTGTTAGGAAAAAATCTTTTCCCATGTCTTTTTTCTTTCTTAATAGATTTTATAAAAAGCTTGGAAGCTTCAGGTTGTTTCTTGCAGTTGTGTTAAACAATTTTAATGGGAAAAAAGTGCCCTTATTGTCTCACTATGACAGTGATGGGAAGTATGTATGGTTTTTCCCCATTTTAGCACACTGTTGAGCGCAGGTTTTGTCAGCCTGCAGCATGCTTGGAGTTGCTCTATGTTTTCCATGCTGAGTTGCATGTTTTCCATTTTATTTCCTCAAGGAGTTCTCTGTGGCATGGTGATGGGAATAGGAGTATGCCTAGTACCTGAGCATCAATGTGTGTGCACTCTGCAGGTTGCCCCTGCTGGGTGTTTTCTGCAACATATCCCAAGGAGCAGAGAAAGGCATAACATTGAGGAGACTATGGAGAGATGGGGAAAGTTTTCAGGATTGTTATTTAATTGGGATGACGTTTCCCATATATCATAAGGTGTTTATATAGGAATAGAAGGAAGCCACCATCTGTCTTGGTGCCCATGGGAAAACTAACCTGCTTTTCAGAGTGTCAGCTTAGGTTTGTGGTAGGTCTCCAACTTTGCTACGTGAGCACAAAGTGTGTGACAAAAGAATGTTTTTACAGTATTTGGTTAGAGTCTAAGGGGTTAATAATGCTGACAATCAGATTAAAAAATCACACTGGTTACCTTATAAACCCTCTGAATTTTGAAATATCTCTGTAGTCCAACTTATTAATAAAATATAAAAGCTAAGAAAACCACTGTGCAGATCAAAATGTGAGCCAGTTTATGATTTTTTTCCAATTGCTTATTCTCTGTGTATCCACCATTCCAAATAAAAATGCCTGTAATGTGGTGTATTTGATTATTAATCCCTTTAGTGCTTCCACTGGAGGGAGAGGGACTAGAGTGTAGTAGATTAAAAAGATCCACATAGTATATTTGGCCAGTGATTGTGGGATTTGGAAACTGAGAAAAATGAAGCCTTGAACTTAATGGCTTATGTAGGAACATTCTCACGAACTTGTTAAGGAGGAGAGGTAGACCAGGCTGGGTGAGAGCAGCTTCTCCTAAAATTGCAGCACCCACCAATGTTCAGAACGGTATTATTTATATGGTTTCTTCATAGTATGGTATGACATTCTTTCTGTCTGTTCTCCCTTTGATGAAAACTAGCCTGAGTTTTAGAGGAGATTGTTTATTGAGTCTGCCTCAGAGCTTGATGAACTGAAAGGATCTCAAATCTTGACATTTTCCTCTGGGTTCCAATCTGGAGTCACACAGGTGCCTTTGGAAACCCTTGTCCCAGGACTGTCCATGGGTGTTCATCAGCTCTCTGGAGTAAAGTGGAGTTTACCCTTTATATCAGTCAATTCTGGCTCATATTTTCCTGACTCTTCTGGCAAAGCTGCTGTTAATCCACTGTTCCATTGGTCAACAGAAAATACAGTCGGTGGTTGTGCTTAAATCAGAGAGAGATTCATCTGGGTCTGTATCTGCAGTTAAGGGGGGGAATACTGTATGGTGAAAGTCACACAGGAGTAGAAAACATTGAGCTCAAGATGTATTTATCACATTAGAAGCTGTACAGTACAGGGTAGCAGTAAAAGGGTGGCAGCAGTAATTGTATAGATGTATCCACAAAGATATAATTTCAAAATATAAACAGGTTAATTAATGTAGATTATCTGACAGGTAACTAGAATGAAGAGTTTATATGTGGGTGCAAGGCACCATGGCAAAACACCCTTTTCCCTGATTCTTGTCTACATATGAAACATTCTATCCTGTTGATGTCCATGAAATTACATTAAAAAAATAAAAGCTTAAATATGGACTCCAAAGTTGTGTACATTGGTCTGAGAATGAATATTTAAGCCCCTTTTGATATGGACTCAAAATTCAATCCTCTGTCTTGTCTGTTAAAAGAATTTTTTGACAACTGGAAGTGTAATAGCTTGAATGGCCTAATTTTTTGACCTTTGTAGTTACTAGATTCAAGTCTTTGGAGTAAGAAATAAGTTGTAAGTACACTTGCTTAACTCTTTCTTAAAAGGCCAGACAACATCTGGTACCATCTACAAAAGAATTGTGGGATTTTTGTAAAAGCATGGAGATAGTACAAAAACCAGCGAAAATGTGTGCTCTGTTACAAGCAGAAAATGAGATGTTAAAATTCTGCCATTTAATCCAGCTCTCCATGGAACACAGTTCTGGATTTGGATAAATTCTGTCTTGCAGCTGTATTTTCTTTCAGAAATAAAATTTATGGGGATATTTTGCAACACCAGGACTTGGAGAAATACCGGATTGAGGTAGAGGATGGCAGATGCCTCCTGATGCAGGTAGTTGTACAGATTTGCACCAAAACAACTCCATGTACTTTCTGTAAGCTTTATCAAGCTTCACTAGTTAAGCTTTTCAGCACCCAAATTTAGATAACTATCAACAGTGGCTAGAAACTGTCTTTACCGCCTGGTGGCAGCAAGAGCTGCTGACTGAGCCATCAAAGAGAGAAACCATTTTTGGAAATTACTTTAACCTGGTTTGTATTGTGGTTTTTTAAACTTCATTTAATATACAAGTTTTGGAAGTAATCTTAAACATTTTATTCTGTATTTTTCTTTTTTTCTGAATTTATCCATGCATTTTAAGGTGTAGTCTGTACTGTACTCAGCAGGCACCTGTTTGCAAGTGAGCAGTAGAAGTACACACTGCATATTTCATTTAGTGGTAATAGATTTTACAGGAGATTCTCAGTTTTGTTTGTAGTCTGACATGTCCTGTTTTCTTTGCAGACAAATGGAATACACGAATTACAGATTTGAGAAAGGAAGTTGAAGAGCTGTTTGAAAAGAGATACGGTATGTGTTACACACCTGTCCAAGCCATTGCCTGTAGTCTTTTGTCACTGTAAGTGACAGATTGCTCTTTGGCATGTATCTTGTCGGCTCAGGAGCACACCAGAACTGACAGAACCAAAGGGTTAAATACTGTTAGAAGACATAAAACTGGGGAAAGTAGCTTTTTTGATAAGCAGAGTAATTTCAAAATGGGATGTGTGTGTTTGGCACCAAAGTGTGAAACTTGATTTTATTTTTCAGTTGTTCTCAGTCTCCTAGAGCACCTGCATGCTCACATATCTTGGGCACCCACATTTGAGAGAACTGTCCTTTTTTCTGTAGTTACACTGAATCCTTAAGTTAAAGAATCTTTAGAATGGTAGTAAGGAGAGGCTGCCACTCACTGATTGTTCATTTTTGATTATGATTGCTTTGCAGTGAAGCAAAAATTATATATGCTAATGGCTCTTGGAAAGAAAAAGCAGCAGATGTGTTTCAGACTTTGGAGTTTGTCTCCAAATGCTGCACTTAGATATATTTTGTGTCCACATATCACAAACTAAAACAGCATCAGCAAAGATTTAAAAATAAATGCTGGTGTTCCTCTGCCACAAAATGTGGAAGTGCTTTCAGAATAGACCTTGTGATTTGGAGTTACTACATGTTTGGTGTGTGACTATCATCTGACAATTAAACAGCCTGCTGAAAGCAACTTGCACCAAGGTAATACAGTTCAGAATCTGATTCCCTGTATTTTAATTGCCCTAGAAAAAAGTATCATTCTTAGTGAATTGCTTTAATTTTGCTTTTGATGTTTGCATGTAGCAAAGTTGGTTTAAGAAAATTAAGTTGGTTTAAAAGACAATTTAAGAGGTAGTCACTATGGAATGAGTTGCCCCCCTTATGGTATTAACCAATCCCTTTCCAGTAATAAGGAATGAATACTAGTAGATGTAAGTGAAAAAATAGCAAGCAAAACAGCAACAGGCAAAAAGCAAGACTAAATAATCATTAGATACAAAATTGCTAAATCTCTGGAAGTCCTCGGCAACAGTGGGAAATTCAGACGGGTGGGGTATGTGCCCCCTTTCCAAGATGGCAGCCATCATAATCAACATCGTGGCTTGAAACACAGAGGGACAGTGGCGGCAAACCTTCCTGGGAAGAGAGCCGCTTGTGAAACAGTTCTAGCAGCAGATGGGAATCCTGGGGTTGCCCGGGGAACTCCGGCCCCGCAATGTCAGCCTCCAGTTTGTTGTGTGTCGGCATTGCTGTCTCACTCCTCCTTCTGTCACCCACTGAACTGCGCTGGTGTTGGTGCTGCCGTTTCTGAGCTGCTGGCGCGTTGCGGGGAGGGGCAATGGTCTCCCCAAGCAGCGGGAACAGCAGCCTCCTGGCCCCGCCGCCTCTAGCCCCCGTGCTGCTTACAGGAGTTAAAAAATTCCCTCTGAAAGAGTTTTTGATTAGGGTGCAGTTCCTGAGTTGCTACTGTTGCCAGCGCAAGAAAACAAAGTCAAGAGGCCAAAAGTCAAATGGCAAGAGAGAGCTTCTCTGCCTGAGGCAAAGACCAAGAGGCCAGAGAGGCAAAAGCCAAGTGACAAAAAGAGCCCGAGTTGCCTGGGAGAGCTGACTTTAAAAGTGCCCGCAGCACCCTCCCCAGCCCGTTCGGTTTTCTGGCTGCAGGGTCTTAAAGAGACAGTAACAATTTTTGGGCACAGATACATATGGAATGCAGTAACATTTTAGGTTACCCACAACACCAGCCTAAAAATCTCCTGTAGAGTCTGTTGAATGCTGAGCTATTCCTGACTTTCCATAGCAGGCCATATTGTATTAAAAATTATCTCCTTTTCCCTGTAGATGACAACATTTCATTGATTCACAAAACAATTCCTTATCAGACTATCTCTTTCTATCTGTATGGGCATGCAGTCTCCCATTTACAGAAATGAGTTATGGATGTCCAGAATTCCCAGAATGGTCTTCAAATTTGTTGGCTTCTGTAGCTCCAAAGTGTTCTAGCATTATCAGTTACTGTAATCTATTACAACTGACATGTCTGAAAATATTAAACTTCGTGTTTTACCTGAAAACTAAATGGGATTTCCTTTTAGTGACTCACATATACAGACTAATTTATAAAAATAACGCCTATATTCAGTAGGATTGCTATACAAAAACATGTGAGATTCCAAATCTAAGAAGCCTCACTGCAAACTGTAATGCTGATGGTGTTCTTAGGCACTCTAAACAGTATTGGCTAAAACATTTGCTGATTTAAGAGAAATAAAGACTCTCATATGTGAAAATTTACTTGTTGTTTGTTACTTTTCTAAACAGGCAGAATTTTTGTTACTCTGAAGCTGTTCTTACTTTATGCTGGATAAGGATCTGGATTTTAGTGATGTTCTTAATCTGTTGCCCTGAGGCTTGTCTGCTGCATTTGTTGAGGTTTTCACCATGTGCCACAACAACCTCCAGGGCTGAGAAAAAATATTGTTAATTTCTTGAAAGAGGTACATGACTGGAATAAAAACCTACGTTGATGAAGGGCTGGTGTGATACACAACAGAACTGTTGGTAATTACTCTGCAGCTCCTTTGGCACAGGTTTGAATAGGGTTTCATTAGTGTATTTGCTAAGAGTCATCTTCAGGTTCTTGTCCATCTCTCTGAATCTGTTCTCTGTCTCCAGTTTTGGTCATCTTATATTTGTCAGTTGAAACGAAGTCTAGTTGAAACACCATTCTTCTTGCAGTTTTCTAAGATTTTGATACTTGATTCTGGTTGAAATAGAAGACTAAGATACAGTTTTCAAAGCTTCCCCTTTTTGTGATAAACATCCCTAGAAATACTCTGGTTTCAAGTGGTTGAAAGAGTGTGTTACCCAAATACCTTTAACACCTAAATTGTTTTATTTCATTTAAGAATTTGCACGTTAATGAGAGCATTTTGCATAGACAATGTCTGAACCATGGGCCACTTGGATATTACATTAAGTTGCTTGAAAAGATGCCCTAAGTAGTTTTACTTTCAGAAATGCTGCCACAACATCACTGTACTCTAATTTGGCCTTAGCTTGGTTTTTCCCACCTCAAATAATTTTTTGCATCCAATTTCCATATCAAAACAGCAGAACATACCAAACTATTTGCAGACCAGTCACATGGTAATAGAGAATTCTTGTTGCATGGCCTACAAAATTAACATACCTTTGTGAGTATAAAGAAATCAGCCCTTTTGGTATTCGCAAACTCTTGTGTCATTCTCCAGTATTTGCCAGCCTGATAGGTGTATTGATAATTGTGTGATCCTCATAACTTAAAGAAATTAGTTGAGGTTATTTTCCAGCTGTGGCTGAGTCAGTTACTTTCTTTTTATCTGTTTCAAAGATTTCATTAGTAGGGCCATGCTTTTTTCAGCAGTGTTGGAAGTGTATTGTTTATTTCATTTGTGGTTCTTTGGATTTCTAAAATACATGAAAACGTTAGGAATTCACTGAAAAGAAGGAATGTGTGTCCCTACTCCAAGGCACTAATGACTTGTAAGCCAATAGTAGTAACAGAGCTAGTGAACTGAAACATGCTTGGTTTATAATTAAGTCTAGAAAACTTCATCTTTCAAAATACTCTATTAAGCAAAACCAAAATAGTGAGAATCTTCACCCTAAGAGGTGCAGTCACTGTTGCTAAATGTTTACATAAAGGGAAAAGAGGATGATCTACATATGTATGCAGGGCTGCAGCTTGTTTACTGTGAATCAGAGTGATTTTGCTGTTAAACAAAATCCCTCACAACATGAATGCTTACATGTTTAAATGTGCTGAGGGGTTATTGCCTGTATGCTAATTATAATGTTTATCAGAGCGATATGAAACAGGTAATTGAGTAGAGCCACAAGCTAGTCTAATGTTTTTATTCTCCTTTTTCCTTAAAGCTCAAGCTATAAAAGCAGAAGGTCCAGTGTCTATCCCATACCCACTCTTCCAGTCACATACGGAAGACTTATATGTGGAAGGGCTGCCAGAAGGGATTCCCTTCAGGCGTCCATCCACGTATGGCATTCCCCGGCTGGAGAGGATACTTCTAGCAAAGGAGCGGATCCGGTTTGTGATTAAAAAGTAAGGAATTCTGCATTTTTGTCTCTACATTACTCATTGTTTTCTGCTGGTTCCACTTTGCTTCATTTTTCTTCCAGGAATTCCAAGCTGGTTTCTACTGGCATATTCATTTGCAGTACTAAGGAGTAGTTTTTAGTTGATATTCACTTTGATAAATTCAGCTTATCAGACCAGTGGAACACTTAACAGTGGTGGTGGAGGGATCTCTGGACAGATCTGTTCAGTATTATGGACTTCTTGTCAGGGGCAGATCCTTTGTACTGTTCAGATCTCTGCAGCGGCAGTACATGTTGAAAGCCATTGACCTTGGGATATTTGATCCTATTTGAGGATCCTGGCCTAATTTCAGCTTATGCTTTCTTTTTTTACTTGGTGGAATGTTGTCTCAAGGTGTCTATGGCTGTATTTGTATAAAGCATTTCCCAGGGCGGGCTTGGGGCCAACACATAGCTACTGGTTCTTGTGGTTTAGTTGGATGTGTGTCCTTGGTGTGTCTGGAGGTAGATCAGGTAGTGTACATGAAGGAGACCGCAGATGGAGACTGACTGAAGTTTAAAGGAAGCTTCAGTGAGTAACAGCTGACCTTTTCCTGTGTTCAGTGGCGTAGGGCCTAATCCGAGAGTTTTTGAAATGGATGGGAATCTGCTGATTGCAATGGTCAGGCTCAGAACTGAGGGTAGTGACAGCCCCTGCCCCTGTGCATGCTGCCTTTACCACGGGTGCTATTGCTTACGTTTGAGAGGAACATGGTCAGTTTCTGTCATCATAATGCTTGCAGATAACTAGAAAAGAGGAAGAAGTGTAGATCTACCTTTTGTCTCACTTAAAATCAGACATCATACATAGATTTAATTATTTATGCAATGCTGACACCTGCTTTTGTCAAATATGTGTTTCTTGTTAGCAGAAATTAATTTATGGTGTTCATTGATTTTGGAATGTGTAACCAGAGCAGCTAAAAAACTAGTTTGGCTCTGTGAGAAATATCAGAATGTTTAATTTTTTGTTTGTTCAACTGTGGATAAAATTAGATCTATTTCAGAAGTGTCTGCTTTGAAGTTTACTATTTTAGAGGTTAAGTTTTTAATTTGTATCTTTTTTCTGAATAAGTATATCTTAGAACTCAGCATTAAGTTCAATGGAACCTGTATGTTACCATGAAGTGTTACAGCTCTGGCAGATACGGGTATCAGGCATGAAAAATGTTTTGTCAATAGGGTTCCAGAGATGTGGATACTTTGGTATTAATTGGAATTTAGTGTTGGGGATTATGATGTCCCTTGGGAGGTTTTTCTGGTTTTGATCTGCAATAAGTAGTAATTTGAGGCTGTAACTGGAGGCTAGTTTCTCAAAGTGTCCCTCACTGTTGAAACATGTATCTTAAATCTTTCAGGCATGAACTTCTGAATTCAACAGATGTTCCAGTGGACAAAACAGTCTCAGGAGGTAGGTTTTCAAATGTGTGAGTTGTACAAGTGCAGTATGATATTCCCATTTGTCAGTCTCAGTGGTGGCTACAATTTCCTTTTACTAATAATACACTGCAAGCAATTCCTCTGATTTTAAATTTTCTTTAGCTATAGAGTTTTCCATTAGTTATCCAAGCTAGTGTTACTAACACTGTCAATGGATTTGATTCAGCTTGGCAGAAAGAAAAACAATGAGCTAGCTAGGTGTTAGTCTGTTGAGATATAGAGAAAAGGCAGCAGTTTCCACAGGTGATAGAGTTTACTCCATAGGGAAGCTCTGTACCACAGAATAATTGCTTATATGTGGGATTTTCCAAAATTAGATTAACTGAAATTCATCAGCGAACATAGTGACATTTATTACTATAGGATCTGATTTCCTTGGGTAATCAGGCTACATTTGCACATAGTGATGCAAAGATAATGTGTTCCAACCACTTTTCCCACAAGGAATACTTTTCAGCAGATGCATGCTGTTACATGTCTTGTCTCCATTGAGCAGCCATCCCAAGGTAGAAAAAATGACCATGTAAAAATAAGACTACAGTAATTGCACCCACAAACTCATTTCCCTTCAAGTTGGTAAAAAGAAGTTTAGCATGGAAAAAAAATTAAGTTTTGAAAGAATTGTACTTTTGCATGGGCATTAGTTGGTAAATTCCTTTCCCAGACTTGTTTTTCTCTTCAGTTGAATTCTATTGTCTCCTGGGCTTCAGGGCATTTTTTTAAATTGTCCAATTAAACCAAGTGCTAAAAGCTTATATGCCTTAAACAACAGTTACGAACAAATTGCTCCCAACTCCAAAATGCTAACTGGCAACCTCACCCTGGTTGAACTGTGAAGTTTTAGTAATACCAGAGAAGTACTTAGTTCAGACAACACAAGCATGTAGACAGTAGTGTTTGCACTAGTGCAGCACCTTTATGCATATTATATACTCATAGTCTTCTGTTGTAAAAAGTATATCAAAGACTGTATTAAAGTGAATATTAAGGATCTAAATTAAACAAAGCAGTTATACCATAAGGATGTCTGTTTAACGTGTGTATAGGAATTAAACTTTTCCTGGAGTATAAGTTAACTTAGTGTATTGAGTCTTAATAACTTACTGTTCCTTCAAGTACAAATTTGACTACAAAAATAGTAGGTAGGCTCGTAACTGAGCCTTACCCTTAACTGACTCTTACGTGGCTTTTTAAATTAGCCCTTTTTTCTGTTATTTTAGTCACTTTGGTTGTACTGATTATGAAGGCAAAGCAAGTACATTGCTTATCTCATAAAACCCCTGTACCTAAGAAAACCAGTGGTAACCAGTTTTTATGGGATAGGGTTCTGAACAGTTACTTATATTGCTTGTCATCACCAACTATCACTTGACTAGAGATAGTCACATGTGACCTCTGTATCCTCTCTAAGAGAAGAGAGCATCCCTGGAAACTGTCAATAACATCTCAGAGAACACAGAAGACAGCAGCTGTCTGAGCCTTCTTTCCTGCAGTTTTCTTCCTATTTGGATTCCCTCTTTCCCAGTAGCTTGTTATCTACTCTGCTGCTCCATGTGTCCACTGCCATCTCAGGAGACAGAGCTGTGGAGCAGCAGCCCCTGCTCTCTCAGCTCCTTGTGGCTCTATGTCCAATTCCTGTTCTGTCCATAGGCCCTGATAGCTTGTGTCCCCAGTAGGAAAGGAATGGGATGAGTATGGAACCTGTATTTTGACTGTCAGAGGAAAAGATGATTTTCATTTGCATTCCTGTGGGAAGCAGGCTGGTCAGGAAGATTTAGTGGAATGGCCTCAGTCTTGAAACTCTGAGAAGACTGATACTGTCTGCAAGACAGACCAGTTGATCTCAGGAATGGCTGGAGAAGCGTGAGCTGGTGCTTATGCTGATAGCCCAGTCGGGTGCAAGTTATGGAACACAAGTCATTGCTTTTGCATTCTGACTAAACCCATGGTGTGGCAGCTGGCCAATGTCTTCTTTGAGACTGGGAAGCTTCACTTTTTGGTCACAAAGACATAGTCAGGAGGAAAAAGTGATTTGTATTATATGTGCTTTGATCCCTTGAAACCAAGTTTTCATCCCATACTCATGCCTAATTCCACACTGAAAATCAAGATAATTCTTCAGGAAATGAAACCGTTGAAAAACTATTCCTATCTCCAAGTGGGATCTGCAGTTTGGAGGTGGATTATCAAAGTAGTGCAGTTCTTCAGGCCAATACACTGTATTTTGTAGTAAGAGTGATATCACTGGTTCAGTGGAGTTTTGTTCAGTTTTAACATTCTGTCATTATTTTATGATAACTTTTTTCTAGTTCCAAGTTCAATCCATACATCTTACACACAGCATTTATGTGTTACCTGAAAATGCAGAATGATTATGCATCCTATAAACTGAAAAACTGAAAATATAACCAAAATAATTAGGGAATGTTGGTTTTATTCTGTGTCAGTCTCAAATACAGTGAAAGAGGAGTGGTATGCCAGAGTCACCAAACTGAGAAAGATGGTAGATCAACTTTTCTGTAAAAAGTTTGGTGAGTACAGTATTGTTATTTTCTTTTCCTTATGGCTCTGTATTTCTTGAAGGTTGCTTTCATTCCTTCCTTTGAACGTCTGTGTGAATGAGACCTTTGTTCAGATTTTTTTTTCAAATATTTAAAATTCTTGCAGTTGAGTGAAAAAGAATGTTTTCGTTTACTGCTTATAAAAGGTAAATTCATAGTTTAAAAAGAATTATAAGTCTTACATATACAGCTCTTCTGATTGCTCTCAATTCCTTCCTATTTGGATTTTTTTCCTTTGATGGTGAATAAAACAGCTATTTACTGAAATTTATATCCACTGCAATATCATCATAATTAGTATTAAAACATTTCTGGGTGAATTTTTATGTTCTGTCCAATATGAAAAAACAGTCAACTTCATAAGAGCTAGAATAAAATTTTTCATGATACTCTATAATAGATTAACAATTTTGGATAAAACTAATGTATTATGCCCCAGTGAGTAGTCCAGTAATCTCCAGTCTGGTATTGTGACAGCCCAACAGCAACATCATACAATATGGCAAATTTTTTACATTTTTGATGTGCTGAGGCTTGAGTTCTGTTGGATTTAGACGTCCTGCATTGTACCAAATTTTAAGATCACATTTGCAACAGCCTGAGGAATTGGTATCAGCTAGCTTTTAATGAAGTTTGATTGGCCAATCTGTCCAGTTACTGGATGTATTTTGTTCCAACAGCTGAGGCTTTGGGGAGCACTGAGCCCAAAGCTGTTCCATACAAGAAATTTGAAGCTCATCCAACTGACCTCTGTGTTGAAGGGCTGCCAGAGAACATCCCCTTTAGGAGTCCCTCCTGGTATGGAATCCCTTGCCTTGAACAAATAATTCAAGTGGGCAACAGAATAAAATTTGTAATCAAAAGGTAAGTCTAAACATGGAGGGTTTTTAAAGAAAGAGTCCAAACAAACACCCTATGTGTAATCAAGCACTTGGTTTCATTAAGTTGTGAAGCATTTGGTCTCCTGTTACGAAACAAGTAAATTAAATATTCTACATCATAACGTGGGTATTTGCAATCCAGAAAGTATTTCAAAATATCTTTTGCATATCTGTAGCATGTTGACAAGTGTGGAAAACATAATAGAAAAATTCAAACTCTTCAATTCATGTCATAATAGTACTAGTATTTAATTTATGTCAGGAATAAGCAGATTATTTGTGTCCTGGTTGCAGGCCAGAGCTGCTAACTCTCACTTCAACCGATGTTATTCAGCCCAGGTCAAACACCCCAGGTAAGACAGGTGCTGTCTCCAAGTGGGAATGGAAGGGTTTGATGGGGAAATTCATCTAGATCAATGCAGCATTTTTCAAGAAGTAACCGTTGTGTGATGAGTATGCTGGCATATTCTTCATGAGGGTTGGAAGAAATAAACTGATCACTGTGAACGTGGATGGCTTCCTGGATTGTGAAATCCTGGTGCAGTCCCATCTGCCTTTGAAAAGCTAGCCTGGGTCACCTTCAGAGCCCCAGAGAACTAGAGTTACTGTCCTGGCCTGAATCAAAGCCTGGAGTCCCTTGGCATTTCACAGCTGACCCTGGGCTCTTTCAGGTCTCTGTTGGTAAGGAGTTGTAGGGATTTTTTGAAAGCATGAAGTGCCTTTAACAGGGAGAAGAATCAGTTTGGGGTTTATTTCTGACTGCCCTGAACTGAAGTGTCTTGGTGCTTTCTTGCTACCAGATCTCACTGGGTTTTTTAGGAGTATGCATCTGCTTGTAGTAATAGCACAAGCCAAGATCCAGGGCTTCCTACGTTTTTACACACATGCAGCTTACTGGGGGAAAAAAATAAAAAGAAGGAATATGATTTAATAATCATGCAAGCAGTAGTCACCTTACATCATCACAATGTATTGTGGATTTTTTTTGGATTTTACGAAAAAACTCATATTCAGCAAGAGGGTTGTTAAATAGAAAAGGCTGTTTTTCTTGTGGAGCAGAGAAAAAGGCAGCATCGAGTTTGGGTTTTTTTCAAAGTAGTAACAGCATGTGCCAGTGACAGCAGTAAAAAACCCAGCAAATAGAATCCTCTTTCTGAAAGAACAGGCAAGTAGTGATAGTGATTCTTAAACCTCAGACTTTTGGAATGTACAGAATAATACTTCTTTTTGTACTAGTTATTTCACTGTATTTTTCACTAACTTACAGGTGATTCTGGAATTACCAGTGCCCACCATGCTTGCTGGGGTCCAGGGTCTGATGTCAGAGAGATAAAAACAGCAAATGTTCTCCTGGGCTTAGAACCCAGTGAAAACCACTTTCCCAGACAAAGGCCAAAGATCTTCTTACTGTAGATGCAAACTTAATGTTGCCAAAGAATATTAGACTTTTTAAAGCAAAGTATTATTATTTTGGAAAATAGTAATCCTGTGCCATCAACAGACAGTTTGTGAATAACAAACAATTTTTTTAAAGTAAGTTAGTCAGTCTGATTCCTTTGCCACTAGGACTACAACATGTGAATAAGTATAAGCACATCTGCAGGTGTTAAATACCTGTGAAATCTATCAAAGAAGTATGCCAGACTGAAAAAAATATTAATGCATCTTGCCATGGAAGTATAAGACACTAGAAGTAAGCAAAGTAGGTAATTTATGAATCAAAAATATGCTTTGGAAACAAAAAATAGCTTCCTTCCTGCATGCCTTTCACAGCTCGGAATTGGTTTGGCTCAGTAGCAGTTAATTGTTATTTGTCAGTTGTGATGAAAAGTAATGAAGTATGATGCCATGGGTTGACGTTGGCTGGATGCCAGGCACCCACGCAAGCTACTCACTCACTCCCTTCTGAAGCTGAACAGAGGAGAGAAAATGTAATGAAGGGTTCATGAGTTGAGATAAAGACTCAGAGAGAGATCCCTCATCAAATACCACCATGGGCAAAACAGTCTCAACTTAAAGATATAAGGTGAATGTATTGCTAACAAAATCAGAGCAGGATAATGAGAAGTAAAATAAGCACTTAAAAACACTTTTCCTCCACCTCTTCTTCCTTGCAGCTCTACTTCATAACCCAGTGGTACAAGGAGGCAGGGAATGGGAGCCATGATCAGTTCATCACCCGTAGCTTCTCCTGCTGCTCAGGGAGAGAAGTTGTTCCCCTGCTGTATTGTGGGGTCCCTCCCACAGGAGACAGTTCTCCCTGACGTGGCTCCATCTCATGAGCACCAGTCCTCCCCCAGACTGCTGCAACATGAGTCCCTCCCCCAGACTGCTGCATCATGAGTCCCTCCCACGGGCAACAGTCTTCCCCAAACTGCTGTGGCATGGGTCACTCTTCCATGGGGTGCAGTCCTCCAAGGACAGGCTGCTCCAGCTTGGGAGCAGGGCCCCTCTCTCCATGGAGAGAGGCTAACAGCCTCCTTCAGGCATCCACCTGCTCTGGTGTGGGCTTCTCCATGGGCTGCAGGTGGATCTCTGCATCCCATGCCCTCCATGGGCTGCAGGGGCACAGCTGCCTCACCATGGTCTGCACCACGGCCTGCCAGGGAATCTTGGCTTCCCGGAGCAGCTCCTGTCCCTCGTTCTTCACTGACTTTGGTGTCTGCACAGTTGTTCCTCTCACATATTCTCACTCTGCTTTTCTCTGGCTGCAACTACAACTGTGCCACCTTTCTTTTTTTTTTAATATCTTCTTAAATCTATTATCACAGAGGCATTACCACCATTTCTAATTGGCCCAGCCTTGACCAGTGGCATGTCCATCTTTGGAGCCACCAGGGATTGGCTCTGCTGGACATGGAAGAAGCTTCTGGCAGCTTCTCACAGGAGCCACCCCTGTAGCTGCCCCGCCACCAAAAACTAGGCCATGCAAAACCCCTACAATGCTGTTTGTTAGGGAAAAAAAGTGCTTTTTATTGGACATGCTTTTCTTTCTTCTCTATCTAAGCTACAAATTGTCTGTGCTGGCTAGCACTCCTATAATTGGCTTTTATTTACAATAGAGAATAGGACTGAAGATGATTTTTCTTAATGCTAATCAAAATGTTTAGCAAAGCACTCTTTAAATCCTCATGTTCTACTCTAAAGACTGTTATTATATGCTATGATTAATTAATTCAAGTTTTGTAAGAACCACTAAAATAATTTCTTCCTGTTTCTAAAGGCTCTGAAGAATAAGTTGTTGTACTTGGGTCAGTGTTTGAAATTTGTAACTACATTTGAACAGTTTTTTCATCATGTAGAGGGAATTATGTGTATCATTTAAGCTGCTATTAATAATCATTACTCACTGTGTGTCCCTGTCTTCTCAGATGTGATTGTGTTGTTAGTTTTGAAGTTTTTATGTTGAAAGAAGTATGTTCAAATGTACCTCTGTATCTAGAGCTGGGTGATTCTCTGACATCTGTTTCTGGTTTTCAGTGAAAGAAGATTGGAATGCCAAGATCACAAAGCTAAGACAGCAAGTAGAAGATATATTTAATATGAAGTTTGGTAAGTTAAATTGCTAAATGAACTGTTCTGTAATGCTGCTGCATTTTAAAACTCCTCTGTTAAATGTTAACTGTATTTACTAAGCATCAAAAGTATACTAGGACAGATATGGAAATCTTGACTCCTCTTACCTATGTTTTACTTACTCTTTCCTATAACTGACATAAATGTTTTTATAACAGCATCCTAGGCCATAATTTTTCCAGTTGTGTGACAAGAGATGATGCACAAAAGCTTTTGGATGAAAAGAAGTTCTCGAAATAAAACATTAGGTACTGCAAGCCTATATTAGATATTATCTGTAACAAGATAATAATAATGGGCCAAGTCCCCATTTTCAGTTACTCCACAGAAAATAATAGGGAATCTGTTTAAATACATTTAAATATTTCTGGTTTTTGGAGGGGGGATTTGTTAGCTTTGAGTAGCAGAGCTTCTGTAAGACAAGATTCTTAAAATCACTTGAGATAAAATTCCACCCATTTAAATGTGTAATCTATCATTTAATCTTTATTTTCAGCCCAAGCTTTGGGGCTTTCAGAGACAGTGAAAGTTCCCTATTCTGTATTTGAATCAAATCCCGAGTCGTTGATCGTTGAAGGCTTGCCAGAAGGAGTCCCCTTCCGGAGTCCCACATGGTTTGGAATTCCACGCCTTGAAAGAATTGTCCGTGGGAGTGGCAAAATCAAATTTGTTATTAAGAAGTAAGTTTGTGATTCAGTTATTTTTACCTCTGATTTTGAAGTTATTTGACTTCATTCCCAGCAACTCTAGGCTTTAAATGCTACCTAAATTCTGCTTCTGTGAAACACAAAGAATATTTTGCACATATGTTTTATCTCATACAAGGACATACATTCCTCATTAAATTTCTGTACATGTATAAATTGTGTGTTTCATGCATCAAGAATTTAGAGGGGAAAAATGGTCTTGTACCTGGAAGCTTCTTTTTTCCTTCTTTTTTTTTCCTTTTTCTGTTTTTTTTTTTTTTTTTTGCTTGAAGTAAACCCAGAAGAAAATTGCAGAATAGAAAACACAGCTTTATGTTTTCTATTTTTTTTTTTGGTGGTTATAGTAGATGGAGAGTCATCTATTCTTCTAATAGAATTTCACTGTAGAGAGCTGATGTTTTGTGAATTGGAACTCAACTGAATTCCAAAAAATTTGTAACATTTTGCTGTATTACTTGTCTCACAACTGATTGGATTTGTTCTGTTCAACTTCTAGGCCTGAGCTTGTCACTTCCTATTTGCCTGTAAGACTGGCTAGTAAAATAAAGACAAAAGGTAAACAATTAAGTATTATTTGCTTCCATCAATTTGTAAATACTTCCTTTCTGCTTCCCTAGCAGACTGAGATTGTGCTTGAAAAATACAGGTGGTGTAAATAAAAGGCATTATTTAAGATGATCTAGCATAGTAGCCTCTAAATCTGCTATTATTTGAGAAAGACACTCAAACCATAAATGTATCTGCTTTTTTTACTTAACTATTCTGTACAGAAAATTGAATTTACTCAATTTTGACAGCTTTTATTTAACTTTCAATGGCTTCAACCATATTTAACTGAGAGCTGTGAACTGCAGTAAATAATAATGATGTTTTATAAGAAAATAATAAAAAAAATCTTTTGTACAGAAAAATTTGTAGAAAATTCAGATGTTAGTAATGTTCTTGTTATTTAGATAATAAAAAGTACCAAAACTCTCCTTCACACTTAGAAAAAACAAAGTCTTCTGTTCTGAATTAGTGGAAAATCTAGGTGTGCCTTTTTCAAGAGCACTAAACCTACTTTTTAAGGTTGTGAGCATCACTGTATTGTTCAGGTTCTACTGTTCAGACTGTACTTAGTTCAGTCTGTTAGAATTCTCAGAATACAGCTGGTTTTTTGTTAGCTGTGCAGGATTTGTGCTTTACACCTTGTGTTCTTTTGGCTTCCAGCAATTAGTCCAAGGAGTTCAAAAAGGTCACGAAGTTCTGCAGATAATTCAAGTGTCCCAGAGATTGAAGTTACTGTTGATGACAGTATGGAAGAAATATCCTTAAATATTCTTCTGATGTTCTTTTATTTTATTCTTCTGATGTTTTCTGTTCTTCTAAGCTTTCATAGCCGATAAGTAATGTACACCTCCTGTAGCAAACTCTGTTCCACTTCAAGGCTCCAGATACACTTCAATATAGGAACAGTTTTATTTTTCATTTCTGAAACAAACTGGATACTGTGTAGATGATGCTTAGGTAAAATGTTGGAGTTTGACAGCTTGCTTGGGCCCATTATTCCAAGCAGAGATGGGGGAACTGATGTAGTCCTGAGCAGAGAAATTACAGATGTGATCAGTAGTATTAAATACTTAAATACAACTCTAGAACTTCTTAAAGGCTTTTTTTTTTAAATTCTACTCTTGATTCAGAGTGAAAGATTTCTCTAGTAATCAAGTTTGATGCATTGTTCTTTTTGTATGATGTCTTGCTTCTGCTCTCTGCATTATTTATGTAATGTCTCTTCATAGGTCCTAATAAAGCACAAACAGATGCTCAAACTAATTCTCAAACCAATGGATCCAGTACAAATTTGAAGCCACAAGGAAGAGAGTTTTCTTTTGGTAAGTGTTAGGGGAATTAGCACACATGCATTCTTTTAATGTTGGTATGGAATATCCTGATTACCTATCAGATATTTTGAGTTCATGTTCTGTTGTACAGTTAGTGAATGACTGAAGTTCTTTCTTTTGTGTACATTCAGTTCTTCATTATGTGGAGTAATCTGCATTAGAGAAATCCTGGATGATATATGGAGTATGCTGTACAAATGCAGCACAGATCCATTAGATCTTACTGATTCAGGTGCAGCGTCAGTTTTAGATTTTTGCTGGTCTGTTACCACACGGTGCTACAGACCCTTGAAGGACTTTTCTGGTGCAAAGTACCGCCAAGTGCATAAACCCAGCTGAGATGTGATACTGTGCATAAATTTCACAAGCCCTCCACAAATTTGAAATATTGACATCACTGTGCAGAGATACCTAGGTGGGATGTAGGGACCAGGAAGGATTTGAACTAACATTAGTAAGCCATGATCTGTCAGAGCTGATTATGCATTATTACCATGATTGACCTCTCCAGTTCTGGAAAATCAGTAAAGGAAAGGATGGACAGGACTGAAAGTCATGTCATGAATCATGAATGTAGGCCAAAACTTTTTGGCAATGGAGGCCCAGGCCTGTCTGTGCAGTGCTCTGGAACAGAAATCTCTGTATTGAAAGCAGGGTCAATTTGCAATGCAGAAAAATTCTTCATTGTCAAGTGAGATGAGTGACTCCATTCAAAGTAACTGTAAGTAGTTCTATGTCTCAGTAAACCTTTTTTTCAGCATTCTTACAGTCTGAGTTTATTTGCTTATGTTTGTATAGGAATTAGTTGTTATTTGCTTTATCTTTTTTGTCCCCTATGCTTTCTTTTTAACTCTATGGTCATAAAATCTATAAGAAAGGAATTATCTTCTCCTACTGAGCCAATTGAGAATGAATGAGATACTGATTTGGCATGGGTGGTATTCGTATTCAGAGTGGTGTACAGTTTTCTTGGACTTACCTGTTGTTATTAGGCCTAGGCTTTTTTTTTTAATCTGCAACTTTTTTAAACTTTTGACTGAGGTTTTAGTTCGTATACCAGCTGTGGCCCACTTAGTGCAGCCACAAGTAAACCAGTTTAGTAATTGCTCTGATGGCTGTCAGAAACAAAATGCCTATCTAGGTGGACATTTAATCTCACCACTAAAGTAGAAACTGTGCTAGAGATTAAAGTTCTCAGGAGAGAGGCATGTGTTTCAGGCTGCGTCACTGAACATATGAGGAACTTTCTGCCACTATTTTGGGTGCCGGTTCAGATGAGTAAATTTTATGCTGTCTGATACTGTAAATTTGGATCACTCTTGGATTAATTTCAGTTTTAATCACCCTTGCTTTATCCAGTGGCAATATCTTTCAAAGCTGCAGGAAAACAATGATTTATGTGGATATTATTTTGCAGAATGAAAGCCATTTTGCACATTTTATTGCCATAGTAGATCTGTTATCAAGCATAATAATTTATTAAATATTTATTAAAATATTATTCAAAGACTGATTCATTGTGTGAGTGTTGATCTAATTCTTCCAATTTCCTCCTGGCAGAGGCGTGGAATGCCAAAATTACTGACTTAAAGCAGAAAGTTGAAAATCTTTTTAATGAAAAATGCGGTATGTTTATTGATTCTTTTTTACTGAGATGCCTTTCTTATGAACATGCAGTTAGATGTATGAGAGGTGTTTATATGTTTATTCCAGAAGTCCTGCAAACCTTGTTTACTTTACAGTTTCCCATCTGAGTTCATTCTCATGTACTTGCAATCCAGTGTCACATTTCCACTAGTTACTTTATTTGGGTTTGAAAATGAAGAAGTTATAGTTGGATTACAATTTTTTTAATGACCCACAGACAGAGTGATTCCACATACTGGCACGTCATTTTAAGTTTTCATCACTGTGCTTATAAATGGGACTTCGTATGACTCTGCATGACTCAAAACGTGGGTTATGGGTTATGAGTGGTATCTGGAGAAATGTGCTCCGTCATATTCCAGCACTTCTTCTAGTGCAGGCTGTTTGGAAACTAATGACTTTTGGAAGTAATGGCTTCTCATTACTTTTCTGAGTATGGGTTTTTGAACAAGAGCACTAATCTCACCTGCCCATGGTGCTCTTCTCTAGAAGAGACAGAGGCAGAATGCATTGCCTTCAACAAAGTGGCATACAGATGGGACAGTCTTGTATGCAGACCAAGCCAGTGGCATGAGCTGGCTGCAAATTACTAATTTTCAGCAAATTATGGTGAGATTTACCGCAACAGAATGAGTTATGTTTGACACTGTTAATTTTCTTCCTGCATACTCATAGCTGTCACCAAAAAAGGCAAAGCCTGCTGGTTCTACCTAATTGAGTATGTATGTGCCAACTACTCTATTCAATTTATACCACAGGTATTCTATTCCTGTACACATCAGTTACCTAACTGGTACCTTATTTGCTCTGTTGCATTTCAGGGGAAGCTCTGGGACTCAGTGAGCCGGTGAAGGTGCCATATGCACTGTTTGAATCCTTCCCGGAGGTTTTCTACGTGGAAGGACTACCTGAGGGGGTGCCGTTCCGCCAACCTTCAACTTTTGGGATTCCAAGACTAGAGAAGATCCTGAGAAATAAATCCAAAATAAGATTTGTTATTAAAAAGTAAGGCTCCCATATGTCTTTGATAATCTGTTCCATGAGAATTGAAATGTAGACCAAAAAATGAAATTTTGTGTTGCCAAGATGCTAAATTACTCTATAAAATACACACTGGAATATTTTTAGTACTTGAGGAAATGGTTGGAAAGCTCTTGTGCAGGTGGAACAAGATACAATAATCTCTCTGTTCTGAAAGACTCTGGGAGCCTTTTATGAGAGGAAGAGCAAGTCCGTATTTCTTAACCCATGTCAATTATCACATCACTGGTTTAGTTCCTACTGCAAGGAGCACTTATGGGCTACTCGTAAAGCTTGCTGCTTGTGTACTGAGAGCTGAGGAGTGGAGATTCATATAATGAGGGCTGTAGGAATTTTCTTTCTATTGCCTAGAACAGGTTTAGATACTCCTGTGCCAGTGCCGAAACAGTGGCAAGAGAAGTTACAAGGACATGTAGTGATAGAACAAGGGGAATGGCTTTAAACTGACAGAAGGCAGGGTTAAATTAGATGTTTGGAAGAAATTTTGACTGTGAGGGTGGCAAGGCCATGACCCACGTTGCCCAGAGAAGCCGTGACTGCCCCATCCGTGGAAGTGTTGAGGGCCAGGTTGGATGGGGTTTTGAGCAACCTGGTTTAGTGGGAGGTGTCCCTGCCCATGGGAGGGACATGGAACTGGATGGGCTTTAGGTTCCTTCCAACCCAAACCAGTCTGGGATTCTGTGAAGTTATGGAGCCTCTCAGTCATTGCATTCTTGACTGTCTGTTTGGCTGAGAGGATATCACTTAGTTACTGTTTTCAGAAAATGGGATTCTCTTTAATGTTGATGTTATAATTTTATTATTGTATGTAAAATGTTCAATCTGTTTGCAGGCCTGAGATGCTTGAGGCAGCTGTCAAAGAAAGTTCTGCTAGAAGCCCCCAAAGTGAGTTTTGCAACTGCTTAACTTTCTAGATAACAGTTTATTTCAAGGGTTAAATACTAATTATGAGAGAGGCATGGTGTTAATAAATTTCTGAAAGATTCATTCTACATTGCAGTTGCTTGGTTTGTTTGCTTGCTTGTTTTTAAGATGGGAAAATCACCAGTTGCAGTTTAAATATAGCTCTAACAAGGGAGTATTAATTTTTTTAAGTTATTCGCAAATAATTGTGCCTCTAGTGTATTCTTTACTACCTTCTATCAAAATGTAGCCAGTAATGTAGGATTCACAGGAGTTATTCAGGTCTAGAGATAAATTATTGCTCCCAGTATGTAGATCACCTAAATGACACATGCGCCAGAGACAGGAGTACAGATAGCCAGTAGAAAATTGTGTCAGGTAGGTAGGTCATGGAATAAATGCTCCCATTTTGAAACTGGAACTAGGTCCTCTTTGAAAACTTTGCCAATATTTGTTGTTTTGCAATATTTTCTTTATAGATGAGACTGAAGATTTTGAGCTCTCTATAAATGTTTTCTAAATTAATCCTCTTAGGAAAAAATAATTCATCCAGTAAAGCCAATACAACAAGGACCACAAAAAACACAGTAGTGAACACAACTGCAGGTGTTGAAGACCTAAACATCATTCAAGTAACCATACCAGGTGTGTATACTGGCTGGTTTCACATCATACTACTTGTGCTTATATTCTTCATGATATTTGTTTAGTTTGATGAAGTTTTTTCTTACAGTCAAGCTGGTTCACTGAAATACAAATGCAGTCAACAAAGAACATAAGTTACCTTTTTGGTTTTGCTGAGATGTTAAATATTGTCTAACACGCATTACTATTTCATCAGTGACATCTCTAGAATATTCTTAGTTCAACCACCTGTTAAGAAGTATCCACATTTTTCTGATGCAATAAATTAAATATTGATTTGCAGTTCTTGGCAACTTCCATATGTCAGTACTTGGACTGAATTGAATGACCATGCAGGCTGAACTGCTTTGTCTTAACACCGATTACTGCTTTCTCAGGCACTTATTACATCCATTGGAATTCACTGGAAACCATGAGGAATGTTGCATGCTATGGCCATCTACTGAACGATCACTTTGCTTTTACCTTTACATACCATTCTATGTTCCATAAGAAAGTAAAATACAATTTGTTGGTTTAAATTACTTTACAAAATCATCTCTAGACAGTAAACCTAGATTCATCCCTGGAAGTGTTCAGGGCTAGGTTGAATGGGGCTTGGAGCAGCCTGGTCCAGTGGAAGGTATTCCTGCCCATGGAAGGGGTTTGGAACTGGATGATCTTTAAGGTCTCTTCTAAACCAAACTATTCTAGGATTCTGTAATTTCTTAGCAAACATCTATTTTTGTGTATTTCTACAATTCTGTGTTACGACTAAAATGAGGAACAAAGACAGTGCCTGTTTAGAAGCTTTTGGGTATACCTGTTTTGAGTAAACATGCAGGGATAAACAAGCTTCAGGGGGGAAAATTTGTGCTTAATTCTCATGCTATTCTAACAATTTCTTCCAGATGATGAAGGTGAGCGACTGCCAAAAGTAGAAAAAGCCAGAGAATTGAGAGAGCAAGTAAATGATCTTTTTAGCCAGAAATTTGGTAATTGCTTCTTACTCCCCATTTTTACATAGGTGTGGGTGCAATTAATGGTGTTCATACTGAAGTTACTGAATGAATATTCACTCACAGTGAATTATATATATGGTCATTAGAATGAACAAATTTGAGAATTGTATATGAATGTTGTGCTTGACTTCAAAAAGAATCTTTTGTAAGTGATGTAGGCAGTTTGGTGTTTTAAACAAAGTCCTAAGAGTCTAGATTGCTTCATGGTTCACCTTCCCTTTTCCTGTTTTCTGTGTCAACATGGATGAAGTATTTAATTTGCTGGCAGTTCATGGTTCTTCTCAGGGCTTCATAATCCTGACCTCTTAATACTTGGGATTAGAGTAATTTTAAAAATGCAATTTAACCTTTTTGCTGTGTATAGTATTGTTTAGTTTTTTTACTTTGCATTGTACCGTAGTAATGACCTGGGTTTCCTTAACTGAAATTCCTTCACTTGTGCTGTGTTGAATTGCTTTTCATAGCATTGCAGGAAACACTTTGTTTTCC
The DNA here is from genome assembly GCA_013399875.1 of Gymnorhina tibicen. Classification (NCBI taxonomy): domain Eukaryota; kingdom Metazoa; phylum Chordata; class Aves; order Passeriformes; family Artamidae; genus Gymnorhina; species Gymnorhina tibicen. The sequence goes on from VXAZ01003898.1 coordinate 25,654, forward strand.
TTCATGTAGCTATCTCCTTTTATATCCTGTTCTATACCTTTTTCGAAGAGCAGAATCTGTGTTCTTCACATTCTGAACTGTCAGAATTGGAATTGTGACTAATGCTCTCATAGTAATGTTCATGAGTGTAATCCAGAACCTCATTTCTAACACTGTAATCATTTCATTTTCAAGTGAATTTTCATAGTTTCAGATCTGATAGAAAGCATGGTCTGCATTTTGTTTCTTAATATCTGAGGACTTTTTCTTCAGTGTAATTATAAATACTGTAGGCTTGAAAATAAACACAACCTCTCTCACTTAGGTGAAGCCACTGGTATGAATTTTCCTGTGAAAGTTCCATACAGAAAAATCACTAACAACCCTGGCTGTGTGTTGGTGGATGGAATGCCTCCAGGTGTGGCATTTAAAGCGCCCAGTTATCTGGAAATCAGCTCAATGAGGAAGATTTTGGAATCAGCAAAGTTTATCAAGTTTACTGTCATTAGGTATGTAGTTTCCATTAATTATATTGAGAGCACAGGCCCATAGCTGGAATAAATGTGAGAGAAGAGAAGTTGTAGTACATCTTTAAATACGTGTTAGCTCTTTTTGGATAACAATATATCAGGTCAAATGAAGCCCAGCTGTTCCTAGCATCAATGAAGGAGGACATGTCCAATTTGCTATGACAAAGGGCATATTATTAATACTGCATATTACAGCAAGTCTTTTGAGTTGAAACCTAATTATAATGTGTAAAAAAGTTTTATAGTTTTCTGGGCCTTGCTTTCCCGGTCATAATACCAAGTTTTGAGACAAGTTCAGAGCTTATTGGTTTCTATTCAGTATTTTAAAATACAATATTGTCCAGTTACAGTATAATGGAATTTCATTTGTATGTGTATATCTCCATAGACATATATACACACAAACACAATATCCAATATTAATTTGTATGCATGAAGCAGAGTAAATTGAACTTTGGAATCATTTTAAGGAGGAGTTGAAAATAAAAATTTATCAGTTTCTGTAACTTCTCAAACCGTAGATTTGAGACTTCACTGGAGTGTAAAAGCTTCAGTTTATCTTTAGAGAAAGAAATTTCTTAAACAGATTTTACTAAGGAGTCTGAATTCTCAACCCTTAATCATGACATATTCTAACCAAAAGGGCTTTGATGTGTGTTTTTGAAGAAGAGGTGACCCCTTGCTAAGTAGCAGTGACCGAGGGAAGGGTTTAGCTCTTCCCATATATGTTACTTTTCAAAATGCTAGTTTTGAAGAACCAAAGTGCCCAAGAGCTGCTATTCCTTCTGTTTTACTTGACTTTCATTTCATTTTTTAGCATGACCTCTGTTATAGAAGGTATAGGGAAGTTGCATTGGGAGGAAACGCCATGCAGTGCATTTTAGAATCAGTAATTTTATTTTTTTTTCCAGACCATTTCCAGGACTTGTGATTAACAATAGTAAGTACTTATGAGACACTGATGACACATGTATTTTTGTAACCTACCAAGTTTCATTTTCTACATTGTGTTTTAGTGGCAGAGGCCCCAAGTCATTAAGGTCTCTGTATCAAACTCTTGTCTGTGTATTTCTCATTAAGATTTCCTGACTAAACATGTATGTACAGTTAACTTGAGGGCAGGGGGATACATTTACATGTAAACAGTATAAGATTAGCATTGACTTGATATGAAAATGCAAGACACTGATTTTGTATTTTTCAGCTGCAGAGTCCCAAAGGAATTTAGGATCATGACTGAGCAACTGACTTATATGAGAGTTTCTACATTGTAGGTTTAAATCCATCACAGTAGCAAGATTTTCCAGTAGCTGCACAACTCTGTTCCAGTGAAAAATTCTGCATTCTGCTGAATCTGTAGCTGTTTAGAGAGGCAGACTGTAGTTAACTGAACTGCCATGGCCAATTTGGCCCTGACAATGAAATCGTTTGGGGTAGTGGGAGGGAAAGGTATAGTAATTTTGGTTGCTAAAATTGGTTGTTAGATGTAATTTAGGAGAAAAAAACAAACCACAAAGCACTGTCACTACAGTGTCCCTTGTGTCATGTTCTTTGTGAGCCAATGTCAGATTAGGAAATTCAGAGGCCAAATAACCTGTCACAATTTGGCCTTACCCAGCTTGAGCCTTAGCAAACCAGTGTTTGTTCAAATGCATTCAGCCACCAGTGTATTCCAGCTAACAAGCTGAGGTCTATGCACTGCAAGTATGAGGTGTTCTCAAGAAGATATTGTAGCCAGTAAATCCCCACTGACCTGCTCACCAGACCTAGGCGCACTTGTGAGGTGGGAGAGAGGTCTCTTTGCAAGGGGGAACCTTCCAGGCAAGTAAATGTGTAATAGTATTTCCAGGTAATTCAGTTAGAAATTAAAGAATCCATTAAACTGCTGTTGTCAGTTCAGCATAAGTTGTCAGTGTGTGTTGGGACTGGGGGAGCAGATTGGTCATGGACCACGTGAGGTTTGGGCATTATCTATGTCCACTAACTATGATCAAAATGATCTGATACCGATGGATACCAAGGTGAACGATTGAAAGGCTCTGAGCCTACTGCTTATAAATATGATGGTTTTTTCTTCATCTGAAGAACATGTGGAAACTTAAGAGGAAATTTTTGGTGCTTGCGGGCAAGACAGGGAATGTTTTTCCTGTAACAGAAAAATTTGAACTGCATCTTAATTACAAGTGTTAGTAACCTGTTAATGTGCCAGGTTTCAGGATTTGCAGATTCAAAGGTTGTCCTTGTGTTCCTTGTGAGCTGTTTTCATTGTGAAGTTGAACAATTATCATGTCTAATCTTAGAGCTGATGGAAGAAGCTGAAGCAGATGCACCACCTACAGCACCAGCAGCAACCCCAGTACTACCAGGTGATGCAGAGTGTGACATATGTCCTTGCAGGAGGGGTGGGATATGGACTTCTGCATCTTATTGGCAGATGTCATTAGGAGTCACGTCCTAGGTATAAGCTGCTCATGATGAGCCATTTCATTTTGAGAAATGGTGTGCAACACTTTTATAGCTGTTAAATATTAATAATTTAGTGGAAAGTGCCTCTACTTTATTTGAGCTGTGTCACTGATGTGTTCCTTGATTTGATTTTTGCAGATGATGAGTGAGCTGGAAAGAAAGATTAGTTGGGGCAATGTATAAAGCCAATTCAGTATCCATTTAGTGATGTCTGTTTAACTCAGATGTGTGCATGTCTGCATGTTCAGCCAGGTGAAGTTTGCCTCATAGCTGGCAATGGGTTCTGGATGGAATTTCTGCCTGCTGGCAAGCTCTGTAACCTCTGCTAGACTGCATCTGGGACTGCACACATCACCTTAGTCTGAACGGAGAACTTAGCTTTGTGCTGTGAATTAACTAAAGTATATGTGTTTGGGCAACTTCACTTTGATCCAGTACAACTTCTAAATGTTCATATACCTTTTAAAAATGTGTATCCTAAGTTAGTGTAGTGCAGGGAAAACTTTTGCTATTGACTAAATAAATCACACAAAGAAACTGGAAAACTAAGAGAAAACATCTGAAACATTTTAAGAGTAAGGGACACTTGTATGAAGAAAATTATTATAAAGGAAACTGCTGGCTCCTCTGTTTACGTGTGGAGGTGTGGGAGGGAGGAGATCAGCTGCTGATGGTCTGTGAGCTTGCTGCAGTCTGTCAGTCATTAACATCTGCAGTGTTAAAAAGGTTAAATGGTTTTCCCAGCACATGTTCATCTACAATCCATGTAGAGACAGTAGAAAACTCAGCATGGAATTAAAACATACTTCTTGTCCTCTGTTATGCACCTTCCCACTCTTCCCACCCCAAAGTACACATACTTGCCATCAAAGACAATGCTTGGGAGAAGTGGTGACTCTTTCTTTAAGCTGTTCCAAATGTGGTGTATTCTGTGCAAGTGCATGTTATGTTGTTCTGGGTCTTGGTGATATGTCTGCCATAGTGAACCATTCTTGGAAGAGAAAGTGTTACATAGTTGACTGTAATAAATGTTTGGGGTTTTTTTATATTTTGTTGCAGACTATAGAAAGCTATACAAATTTATCTCAGACAAAGAGATATGAGTCTGATTGTTAAAGAAATATTAGGTGCTTTTTTCAGGGAAAATCTAATTTCCCTAATCTGACTCATCCTGTTGAAACTATATTCATATTCATTTGACTGGTTTTTTTCATTTAAGAGCCAGCTAAACCAAGCCAAATAGAAGTATCTCTAGGAGGTAAGTGTTTGTCTTCATTTATTATCACCAAATATTTTTAAGTAATGCTGAACAAAGTTGCTTCTGTTTTTAAAGTCAGGTCAGTCAAAACAAAAAAAAAAAGGTCTTTTATTGGTTTCTGGCACATTTCTTCATTTATATTAATATCATGCTGCACCATGTGGAAAATACTTTGCAGCAAAAGTTACTATTTAAATAATTTTACAAAGGAGTTTTATGAATTGTTCGTGGTTGGTGAGTCATACCTATACATAGGCTCTGAGTGACTGTTTATATCCTGAATGATGCATCTAGTTACTCAGCGCAGTAATTTCCACAACTGATGCAAGTGAGTGATTGCCATCATCAGGAACTCTGAATGCCATAGTGGCTTGGATATACTGTGTTGAGGGCAAGGGAGTGGAGTATTGTTGTTCTTCTAGCACTTAAACTCTGAAAAACATCCAACTTTCTTATTGTCCAAGAATATACTTGAGTTGTATCCTTTTCAAATAGAATCATAGAATCATTTCATTTGGAAAAGCCCTCTAAGAACATCAAGTCAAACTGTTGCCCCAGTACTGCCAAGCTCACCACTAAACCACCTCTCCAAGTGCCTCATCTACACAGCTTTTAAATCCCTTTAAGGACGGTGACTCCACCTGGCAGCCTCTGCCAGGACTTGACAACCCTTTGGTGAAGTTTTTTCTAGTACGTAGATATATGTAAGACCAAGGCAGCTGTAGGTTCTGTATCCCCCATGTGTTTTTGTGCATGGTCTTGGTGCATTAGGAATACCGAATTGACCTGAGAGTTGGGATGCTGTTGTCTGCTGTGTGCTCTTCTCCTGTAAATGCTGCCTCTGCTATACCCCTGTCAGCACAGCCTTGGATGGCCATAGCTGTCTTTGCTGTGGTTCCAAGGTGATCCAAGGTGCTGTGGTAGTTTGGTGGGGTGCTGCCTTTGTGTCAGGTGGTCCTGAGAAGGGTTCGCTGATGTGTCTGTCTGTGGCAGCTTGGCGGAAACATAGCCAGCAGCCCTGGGATGGTGGCTGCTGTGCATCAGCCATTTTCATCTTGAGACACTCAACTTCAGTTCATTCCCTAATCCTGCTTACATTGCCCCAAAAGAGAAAGCAGCAAATCTCAATGCTCCTGTTCTTCTGTACCCTTTCCATGGAAATTCCCTTTCCAGTCTCTATTGCTTCAGTTTCCCTGTCATGTCACTGAACTCTAAGCCAAGCCAGCATTCTCAACCAGAATGAGTGTTACAAGCTGAGTTACAGGTTCACTCCAAGGGTTTTAAGTCAGTCTTTCTTTGAGTATGGACTGACCCTGTTGCAGCAATCAAGACAGAAAGAAGTCAAACATTAGAGTGAGTCACAGCAGAGCTGAGCTGCAGATTTTAAGTTCACAGTTGTGAAGGCTGGAACATCAGATGTCGTTATCATGCCAAAACTCTGTGGGATTGCTGAAGCTAGATGATGAAAGACAGTTGTTCCTGAATACTGTCATGTGGAGGAAATTTAACTCTGGGCCTTCAGTGTGATTGTTTGGAAGAGATAGAAAAGCATAGTTATGAATTTGTCATCCAAAACTGGCTTCAGACACTGTAACTACAGAAATGTTTTTGTAAAAAGGCATACAGTGGCTAAAGAATCCAAAATCACTTCAGAACTAGGCTGGAAGTTATAAAATGATTGTGTGGTGAAACAGCTTGGCTTTGTAGTGATGATTACTCTCACGCCGAACCTTCCAAACAACTTCAGGGAAGAAACAATTTCATTCCAACATCATATTCTCTGTAAAAATAACAGAATCAGCCTCTGGGTCATATGGACAGTGCTATACAGACACGAGATTCCTTTCATTTACCTCCAAGCACCCATGGAATGAATAAAACTGTATCAAAAGGTGATGAATGCTTTAGCATGAAATTTTTTTTAAAACATATCATAATGCCTTCCTGTGTGATACTGTGCTTTCAAAATTAGCTAGGGTTAAAATTTGTTTTGGACAGACTGAAATAAAATAATGCAGAACTCTGTATCTAGTTAAGAGAGAAGCAGTCCTACTAATGCCAATTTTATTTCCATTCATTAAGAACTAAAGTGCTCTTAAGATCCTGAGCGGCTTTACATTGCAGCGGAAATGGTAATTTCCACAGAATCAGATTGCTGTGAATACACTTTCATTTATCATTAATAGTTAGAAAAGATAATTAATGCTTTTCATGTTTTTATAAATTTTTACTTAAGTACAACAGTAACAAAATTGGTGGGGAAGTTCCACTTTTTTTCATTCATTACTACTTTTTAACAGAAACATTACTACTTTTTAACACAGAAACAGGAGAAAATTCTCAAATAAAGCAAGATCCAGACCTGACGTCGTAGATCTCATCAATTCTGGGTAAAAGAATTTAGTGTTTCTTGACACCTGTCAAGGAATAATATTTTTATATTTTTGGCTGGGGAAAAGAGATGAAGTATAATACTGAATGTCAGAAGGTGCCAGTACTTTAGTTGTGAATTACTTTACGTGTCTTACTTCTCACATATAAAATGTCAGATGTTTTGCGCTTTCTTATCCAAATACAATATAAAGCACGCTGTGTTCAAATTTGTGAGGCAGTCAGTCCTAGAAACATGTGGCCTAAAAATAAAAATGTGTGATGGTAATCACATACCTCAGAAGCAGAGCAACTGAAAGCTGAGAGAATTAGTGTTTATGAAAAGCTCTGACATGGTTGTGTGAAAAAGCATTATTATTCTTGGTAATGCCCAAATATTTCCAAATTGTAATTGAGCACGAAAGCTCTTCACTATGATTGCAGTATTGTCTGAGCTGGGGACACTCAGTAAAGCTATTAACTGTGATGACAAACCAACCTCCTTTAAAAGTTTTCTTTCTTTTCTGGTAACTTTTATTAAAAGCCTGGTTTAATTTACAATGCTCAAATGTCCAAATCTTTCTCTTACTCTATTTTTAACTTCACTTGTTCCTAACAATTATGTTTCTGTGGTGATGGAGAACAATGATAGCAATGCTATCACATCACGAAATCTAAAATGCTGACTCACATGGTTTGGAGTCTCTGTACTTCATTCAAAGAAAATGGTAGTATTTCTTCCCATTTCAATTTTTTGGTAATGCTGACGCCCAAGTGTCTTCATCATTATGCAGCATTTGATACTTCAGCAATTTGATTTGATTGGTATAAAGTTAGATGAAGCATTGGCTAGTGGAGCCTGGAGCCTGTGGGTTTCATTCCTGGCACCATCTAAGTTTTTGGAGGCGAGGGACAGCCTTGGCCATGGCCCTCCATCCATACAGCATCAACACAGCCCAGGATACAGAAGGCGGCATTGGGATTATGAAATGATGTGGTAGAAAGTTGCAGGAAATGACAAAGCAGCATCCCAACTGTCTGTTCCCTGAGCATTACAGACACAGAAATGGTGGTCTTATGAAATCAATGAAGTCTGTGTTGGAGGTATTTGTCATAAAATTGAATGTGGCAGGATACAAAATACAAAAGAAAAACTTTGATTCGTCATGGGAAGCACTGCAGCCAGTGAGATATAAAAAACCATCTCACTTGTCAATTAAAGATCACAGAAATGTTGTCTGAGCAATGGCTGCACAGTTTGATGCTGCAGTGGTTCAGAGTTTTAGATGCTTTAGGCCATCCACTGAATTTATACTAAAATATTTGTTCTAAATTCTGACAGAGACCACTCGAGCACACATTTAATCTTATGTTTATTGAAAGCAATATTCAGCTTCTGCATGCTTGCTGAATCTAGGCCTAAAGAACTGGAAAATAGAATACAAACTGCTCATAGTTGTAATAAGACACAAGGCTTCAATGAAACTAACTTATTTTTGTAATTTCTCTTACCTAGTCAGAAGCATCCGGTTCTGAGAAGAGCCTGCTGGACCTGTCTAGAGCTGTGTAATATAACTGTATAAGAGAAGTATCTTCTGTACAAACCCTTTTGTACTATTAGATAGAAATGTCTACTTTTTCAGCAGTTCTGTGAATTGACTTAAAGCAAAGAATGACTGTAGATTTGGAATGTCTTGAGTTTACTTTGGGATATATTTTAAGGACTAAATTTGATGCAGCAATGCTGGGGAGATGACAGGGATTAAAATCAACAGGGACTTAGCTGAGGCTGTCTACATTTTCCAATAAAGCTGAATTTCACTGTACCTGAATGCATCTTAGCTTTTGTAATGAAAAATTCCTGCGAAGAGTTCAGTTTGTTTACTTGGAAGAAAAAAAACCCCACATTAATTTTCAGCTATTTCTTTAATGGCTAATTGGACAATAGTATCTGTATGTTTGAGCTAATTTTTCCTATTAAGTCTATCACAATTCATATGTTTTCCTAAATAAAAGATAAACTGGTTCACTTGATGATTAGTATGCATTAATGAGATGGACTGTGAAATGGTCAGTATTCCAGTGTGTGGATTAGGAAGCAACTGAAATTAAACCCCATCATAGTTTGTTCTGTTAATTCAAAGTAGCAAGTGCGTGTTATGTCAGAGTATCACACAGTTTATATATAATGGGTTTGGTCTTGCAGTCCTACTGTAGACAATAGTTGCGTGGACTCGTGTGAGAGCTTTTCTGCTGAAGGCTGTGGGAGATGGTCTTCTGTTCATCTAGAACTAGTTATGGAAACATGCTACAACCTCTTCTAAATCCTATTATGTCAAAAACTCAGAATATTCTGTGAATACAACAATTAAATTAAGTCCCCTGTAGTCTTGGTTATGCCCCACAACATGTAAGAGACTCATGTACCCCTTTTTTTTTAAGTTTCACAAACCATAAGAGATGTACAGTTCTGGCTATATGGTATCTCTAAAGATGCAGATTACTTGTAAAGGTTTCTCTTTTACTGGCAGGAGTTTGAGATGATTGCATTATGCACAAATGGTAAATCATATTCCATGAGGAAGAAATAAAGACCTTTCTGATGTTTTTCATGACTGTCTGTGCAGTATACAGTTATGCCTTTTAAATCAAATCACGTGCTAGCAGTAATTCTGTAGGCAGGTAGAACATGCTGCAGCATGGTTACTTCTGCCAGCAAAGAAGTAAGGTCCAGTCATGCCTTTGAGACAGGAATTCAGCTCTGGGTGGGTGAGGTGGTTGTATCTTCAAGGAAAATTTTGAAGCCTTAAATTCAGTTGAGTGCAGTGTCTGTTCCCTGGGAGCAACCTGAAATTCAGCAGGTAAATTCAGAGCAACACATCTCTGTCATTCTGGATATAAGCAAGACCTATAGGACATCTGCTTGTGTTTCACAATTGCTCCATGCAGATCTAGGTGCTCCCACGTCAATACTGGGACCTTGTGCTGGTGATGTCAGCAGGGGCAGGGTTAGCTCCATGCTGCAGCATTTTGAAAACACTCATCCTGGTCCTGCCTTCCTTCTCTCCAGGTAGGAGCTGGTGGTGGTTGGTGCCATGCTGCCTTCCTTCCTCAGCAGACAGCCGTTCCCAGCCCCATGGAATGTGCCCACCTGCCGTACCTTACCTGTTAACCCAGCCATGTGGGCACTGTCCACATTATAGCCACCAACACATTTGCCTGCTGATCACTTGAACAGACACGCTCAGTTAATGAACCTCAAGCAGTAGTTTGGGACCAGGTTTCACACTTCCTTCTGGACATGTTTAGAATGGGGAAATGAGCTAATGCAGCTTTCTCCAGGTTTCAGCTGGCTTGACTTCCCCTTCTGAAAAAGCAGGATGGTTCATCCCTTCTTTACTCACAGTCCTCTTTAGGAGACACTTTTTGCACAGCTGCCTGCCCAGCTATTGCTGGTGAAGTCGTTAGTGCTCACTCAAAGTGAGGGCAAAGTGTCACAGCAGAGGAACAGGGAAAATAAATAATTCCAGGGTATTGCCTTGTCAAGTGTGTAACAGCAGACTGGCTCTGCTGAAACTTTGTATGTAAGAGCTTAAAGAAAAATGAAGTCAAAGTGGATGCAATGGTTTTGCTGAAGGGACTGGAGTCCTTACATGGCGTGCATCGTGTCTGGCCCACTGCTGGGTGGGCAGTAGTGCTGATGGGTGCATTGGCACTCAATGCTGAAGGCTCTTTCTGGTCTCAGACATTTTGAGTTATATCTAGTAGAGAGAAATTAGTCTGACAAAATAATTACACCAATATTTATACCTTCCAAATATCAATTTTATATTAAGAAATTACCTAGCTATAGTCCTAACAGTTAGCAGACTTTTAAGATGTTGACCATGTGTGAAAATCTCACTCATTTCCAAACTAGTAGTACGTGAGATGTGCCCTAAAAAGCCTTGGCTGTACTAATAAATAAATAAATAAATAAATAAATAAATAAATAAATTTAAAAATAAATAAATAAATAAATAAAATACCAACAACTTACCAGAGCTCTGACTAGTTTTTGTCCCAACAGGGAAGGTTTGTTATGATGAAGAAGCAGATGAGTATTTATTTCCCATGTTTTACTGAACTTTAAAAGCCTGTCCTGTGCAGTGGACTGGATCCTTTCTCTTAAATGGGAATTTTGGATCCAAGTAGTGTAGGATTCAGGGTGTCCATGGTGGAACTGGACATTCCTCGGATATGGCACCCTTGGCTTTTCCCACAGCATAACCACCAGTTGAGGTCCAGTATCTCTGTGATGCAGTTGTTGGCCAGTGTTTTTCTCTTGGGATTTGAAGTTTTCCACGTATAAAACTTGAACCTCTTCTCTTTTGTTTCTTTTCATATCTGTCCTGTCAGAGACCCACAGCCAAGGAAGAGGGCAGGCTCTCATTTCTGTGATTGTGTAACAGCTATCTGCCATCCGTGACATAAGAAAGGCCTCCCTTGGCTCTGTAATGAATTAAGCTGAAATTTAAACTACCAAAAATCAAAAATTTCATTTTGAACAAAGATTAGGGTGGCATTCCTTCCATCAACTCTTATATCCTAAGAGGTTTTGGTACTAATTTTGGGTGGAGCAGTGCCAAAAAGAGGATAGTCCATTTGCCTAAGAAACTCTTAACCTTCATCACTCCAACAACCTTGACTGAAATCCATCCTCTGAAGTCCTGTGTGTGCTGTTCCCACTCCAAAGCAGTGGGGCCTCGCTGAAAGCACTGCTACCAGCTTGGCCTGGAGGACGTGGATCTTCTCCATCTCTCTCAAAATGAGGTGCTGTGTTCAGATCCCAGACTTGTTTCCCAAAATATGAATCAGTTCATGAACTCAGTAAACTTATGTTGTGGTTTGACACTGGCCAGATGCCAGGCACCCACGAAAGTCGCTCACTCGCCCTCTCCTGCCACAGCTGGGAAGAGGAAAGAGAAAAATTTAATGACGGGTTCATGAGTTGAGATAAGGATCGGGAAAAAACACTTCAAGGGCAAAATAGGCTCAGCTTAGAGGTACTAAGTGATTTTGTTGCTAACAAAATCAGAGGAGGATAATGAGAAGTAAAATAAAACACCTTTTCCCTCCCAACCCCTCCCTCCTTCCCACCAACAGACAGTGCAGGGAGACAGGGCATGGGGGTTTTGGTCAGTTCATCACTCGAGATCTTCTGCTGCTGCTCAGGGAGAGGAGTCCTTCCCCTGGGAGACCGTGGGGTCCCTCCCATGGGAGACAGTTCTCCGTGAACTTCAGTGTGGTTCCAATCTCACAAACAGCAGTCCTCCCCAAAACTGCTGCAACTTGAGCCCCTCCCACAGGCACACAGTCCTCCCCAAACTGCTGTGGCATGGGTCACTCTTCCATGGGGTGCAGTCCTCCAAGGATAGGCTGCTCCAGCCTGGAAGCAGGGCCCCCTCTCTCCACCAGGTCTCCCACTGGATCACAGCCTCCTCCAGGCATCCACCCGCTCCAGCACAGGCACCTCCCCCACGGGCTGTGGGTGGATCTCTGCATGGGTCCACGTGGACCCATGGGCTGCAGGGGGACAACCTGCTTCACCAAGGTCTTCACCACGGCCTGCAGAGGAACCTTGGCTCCGGCGCCTAGAGCACCTCCTCCCCCTCCTTCTTCACTGACCTTGGTGTCCATGTTGTTTTCCCTCACATGTTCTCATCTCCTCCTCTTCTCTGGCTGGAATTAAAACTGCGCCACCACCTTTGCTTTGATTTATTCTTAAATCTGTTACCACAGAGATGTTACCATCATCTCTAATTGGCCCAAGTTTCGCCAGCAGCATGTCCATCTTCAGAGCCATCAGGCTCTGCCGGACATGGTGGAAGCTTCTAGCAGCTTCTAGCAGCTTCTCATAGACGCCACCTCCATGGCCCCCACTACCAAAAACCAGGCCATGCAAAACCAATACAACTTAGCTGGTTCAGATGGGATGTTTCTCTTGGAACAGATGGAGGACTCTTCTAAAATTATGCTTCTTGACACATATTAGCTGTGAGACATTTGATGGAACGCTCAGTAGTGTATCACACTGAGTACAGGTGGTGTTTCGCTATGAACTTCACTGACAGTGGCATCTAAAACCTCTCATTTCTCACATCACAAGATGAGGAATGAGGAAACAGGAAGAAATGTGAATTAAGTGGTTTCCAGTAATGTACTGTCTGTAATGCAGTTTTAAATTTAGTACAAACGTAATTATGAAATTAGCTTTTATGACAAAGTTTATGGTGTTCTGCATAAGCAGCAGTTATCTGGTGACTAACAGAGCAGAATCCAAACAGCCCTGGATGGATCATTTTTAATATCTGTGGTTGTGTAATTTTGCCTTGCATATAGGGAAGTCCCCATGTTAAAATAATAAGAAACGGAATGTAAATGACCATTTACTATTGCACAGCTGCAAGTACCACACCCAGGTTCCAGGAGATGGCTACGGTTACTATTTGATGTTTTTAATGCAGCCAGAGCAAGCTTTTTTCTTTACAATCTAACAAGGGCGTTGGGCTGATCTTGTGCCAGGGTTTGCTGCTGCTGGTCAGTAGGGAGAGCCCCTGTCAGCTCTGTTGTGGTTTGGGGCTGCTGCCTGCCAGAGTCAGGGGACAGGGGTGCTGCCTCTCTTCCCAAGGCATCTCTGCTCCTGGCTGAGCATGGGGCTGGGTTTGCTCTAACACCCAGCTTATGGTAACATGCTGGCCTGCTGGCAACATTAGCTGCACTCGGGCACAGGTTTCCAGAGGGGATGGAGCACAGAGTTGGGGATGGAGCTGAGTGTTCACAGCTGGCTGGAGCTGGGCTCCTCCAAGGATCCTGTGGAGAGCAGGTCCTGGCTCTGTCAGGTGACTGCCCACCTCTGGTGCCCATTGTAATTGAGGGTGCCCTTGGTGGGGACGAAAGTTCTCCTGGGTACACCTTTGATGGCAAGCAGAGTGGGATTGATCCCTGCAGCTGTCACATCCCTTCAGGTCTTTCTGCTCAGAACTGAGGATGGAGAAGGAGAAGGAGAAGGAGATGGATGCAGCTGGTGTGCTGGCATTTCAGAAGGGCTTAGCAAGGGACTCTCCTGCTCTCCCAGCAGGATGCAGGGGTCTGTCTCCAGCCCACTCTGGGGTTTCCCTATGCCTGGGGTCCCCTCACATTCAGCCCTGTGCCCAGGTAAGGTGTTGAGCAGGGCTAGGACTGGCTCAGGTCCTCAGGGGCTCCTCAAGGGAGCCTTTTGGTGGCAGATTTTGGGGAAGCTGCAAGTGACTGAAAGGAAATGGTGATGCAAGGGGAGGGACTCTTGCACACTGAGCCCATGGCCGCTTCCTCCTGCCTGTGCTGTGCCCCAGATTCCCCACCTGCCATTCCCAGCCACACAGAAGACAGTATTGCCATTCCTGGGGCTCAGAGAGTGCGTTACATACTTCATTCATTCATGCTTCAAGCTCTGATAGAGAGGGTGAAGGTGTTTCTGGCTGTCACTGCCAAGGCACCTGTCCTTGACCCTGTAGTGCAGCACCCTGTGCCATCAAGGGGCAACATCAGCAGTCAGGAGTCCTTTGGATATCAGGGCAGTCAGCCTGGCCCTCACCCTTCACTGTCCTCTGATTCCAGAGGTGCCTTCAGGTTATCCCAGAAGCCTCCCAGCTCACCTCCTCCCCAGTCCTGGAGCCACTGGAAGGGCTGGGCTGGGAACTTGCCATGGGAAACACCAACTCGGTACAAACCACAGCGGGTAAACAATTACGGGTGCGATTGCAGCGGGAGTTCCGCTTCCCCAGAGCTTTAAAACAAAGCAGAGCTGTGCAAGGGCAGAGGGGAGGGGAGAGCGCCCAGACACCCAGACAGGCAGGAGCAGGGTCCGGAGAAGAACACTGCGGGCAGGAGCAGCAATGGGGGACGCCTTCATCCGGCACATCGAACTTCTGGGCTATGAGAAAAGGTTTTTCCCCAGCCAGCACTATGTGAGTACTCAGCAGCGTTCTGGCAAGTGAGGACTGAGGGCTGGCCAGAGTAAAAAGCCTGGCCAACAAATTTCCTTAGACAAATGTGACTGAGGGCCGAAAAGCTTCCTTTTTAGGGGATCATGGCTGATAACATAAGCTGAAGGCAGCCAGAGGCTAAAATGTACCGAACATACAAGACTTTGGGCACCTCCTTTGCAAGCTGTTAGTTACTTTGCAGGCTTGGAAAGGCCTTTTTCCTCTTTGTTTGCCACCCCCCTGCATGTTTCTGTCCCCTCTCCATCCCTGCCAAGCTCCCCTAGTGCCCAGTTTGTTTGCTGGCAAGGCAGAGCTACTCGCATTGGGGTGGTGGAAGGAAAACATTTCATTTTATCTGAAACTGGACCATCCACAGGGCTCCCCAGACACAGTGGGGTGTGGGGTCCCACTTGCCTGCAGAACTGCAGCCTCTGCTTTGCCCCTCAGGTCTACATGTTCCTGGTGAAGTGGAATGACCTCTCCGAAAAGGTCGTCTACCGTCGCTTTACTGAGATATATGAGTTCCATGTGAGTCCTCCCGGGACACATGGGCCTGGGGCGGGGAGGGGAAAGGAGGGTGAATTCCATCTGAAATTGCCCCAAAGCAAACCTGGTTCAAAAGATGCTCCTGGGTCCAGTCCTTCAATTTCTTTTGCCCCTTGAAGGTGGGAGCCATTGGCTCTGTGTCCCTGGGCAGGTTTCTCCCAGTGCCAAGGTGTGGGATCCAGCCAACACATGCTAGTGGCATGTGGGGCGAGCACCAGGAAAGGAGGCAAGCTAGGGGCAGAGGAGTGGATGTCACAGAGTGTTCCCCTGGTGCCATCCTCACTGTCATGCCTGGCTCTGCTCTGCAGAAAGCGCTGAAGGAGATGTTCCCCATTGAATCCGGGGACATCAACATAGAGAACCGGATCATCCCGCACTTGCCAGGTGAGGGGCAAGCACCACGGCTGGGGGGTGAATAGAAATTGAAGCTAGCTGGGAAATTCCCTGGTGGGTTGAGCTGCGCTGGCTGCCTCCCAGACAGGTGCGTGGTGCAGTACTTCCTGTACCCGAGGCTTGAAATCAAAACCCCAGAAAGATCTGAGCAGTGGCAGCGGTTCTTCCCAAAACTCAGCAGCCCTGCAAACCCCATCCTTCCTCTCTGAAGGCTGGGCACCCCAGAGGCACATCCAGAAGCATCAGCTGTGACCTCTGGCTGGTGCCAAGTGTCTGGTTTTGGGGAGGCTGAACTGAGTGGAGCTGAGCTGAGCCCTCCTTTGGTGACACCATCACTGTGATTGGCTTAATGCCCTTAGGGCAACACAGATACTTTGTAAGAGGAAACAATGCACTATGTCTTCAATGAGAGGGAACGAACTCCTGATCGAAACAGCTGACACTTTGTCCCCAAGCAAGGTGCATGTCAGAAAACTTCCCCATTTTATTTAATTTCCTGCTTTAAAGGAGGCAGAAGGGAGCCTGAAAAAGAGCTGCAGGTGTGGTCGGCATCTCTGGAGGAGGAGTAAGCCTGCACTTTGCAGCAGTGTGGGTGCCAGTCTGGGGGGGCTCCATTGCAGCTAGACTAACACCACCATGCTAGGCCTCTTCCAACATGCCACCCCCACCATGCTGGGGCTGTTCAAAGCATCCTTATTCCATTTGAGGAACTGAGAGCACTGGGGACCAGACAGGTGTCAGACTGCTGGGGGGGCATGAGGTGCCACCAACTGCACAAAAACACCCCCATCATGTGGCTCAACACTGCTGGGGATCGGGATTGCCAGCAGTATTTTAGAGGTCTGGGGTCAAGAACACCATGACCAGTGGGATGGGAGAATAAGCATAGCTCCTCAACTGCAGGCTGGTCCCCTGAGCCCCTCCTGGTGCCCCGATGCATTTGCTGTATTTGTGGCCCAGCAGTTGGGCTTAGTCTGAACACACATGTAGGAGTTACCCTAAAACTGAGATGGGGTCAAACAGGATCATTTCTGGGCTTGCATGAGCTGTGTTCCCGCAGAGCTTCACCTTATCAGCGCAATGCAGCCATGCAGCACCTTGGGGCCAGACTCACTTGTTTGCAGGGCAAAATTAATGATTCAGAGCAGCATGCTTGGGAATGTACTAAAACCAAGGCTCTCTGTCTGCTTTTTCTGAGCCCTTTTCCCTCTCCCCCAGCCCCAAAGTGGTTTGATGGGCAGCGCTCAACTGAGAACAGGCAGGGCACACTGGCTGAATACTGCTACACACTGGTCAACCTACCCCACAAGATCTCCAGGTGCCTGCATGTGGTCAACTTCTTCAAGGTCCGTCATGATGACATGAACCCTGTCACAGACAGCCAGTGAGTCCAGCTGCCTGCTATTTTGAGGGAAATCCTGCATTCCTGGCCTTGGGTGCTGGCAGTAGCCTGCAGGGAGGGTGTCGCTGCTGATGGATAGGGGTGGTTGGCATTGAGCTGCCTTTGCTCTGACCTCTCTAGGATCAAGAAGCCTGAGGTCTTCCTCCTGCCGAAGGATTCCAAGAAAAACCCCACTGGTAAGAGGTCTCAGAGGGCTGCAAGTGGCTGCCTCGGCAGCAGCAAAGCCTGCTGGGGAGTGGGGTTGCCATCCCATTGCAGATACCCTCACCAAGAGCATGATCGCTGTGCCAGAGCTGCAGCTGCGGAGAAGCCAAATCCTCAGGGGGAATGAGTCACTGTCCTGAAATCCAACTGGTTTGGGGCTGAAAGAGTCTGGGAAGGCAGACTTTGGGCTGTCCTGGGGCTGTTCTTGGCCTGCCTGAAATTGGGTGTTTCTGGGTTGGGGGCTGGAGGAGGGAACATCTGTCACTTCTCCCATGCAGACATCACAGGCCCCATTGTCCTGCAAACTTACCGAGCCATCGCCGACTATGAGAAGAGCTCCACATCTGAGATGTCTCTCAAAGCTGGGGACATGGTAGATGTCGTGGAGAAGAGTGAGAACGGTATGCGTCCATCCCTCTGGAGAGCTCCTGAGGGCCAGTCCCCTCCCTGCCACAATTTCAGCAGGAATGATTACTGCCTTTGCATCTTGTGTCCGACAAACACAGCATGTGAACTAGTTATGGCAGTGAAGGCTGAAGGGTGAGGGACAGTTCTAGAAAACTGTGCAACATCCTGGCCATGCCTCAGCCTGTGAGGCTTCCTGCCCAGCAGGAACAGGATGAACTGGTCAAGTTCTCTGGTTGCACCATGTCAACAGAGACTGACCCCAGCACTGTCTCTTCAGTCCAGGACACGGAGATGCCCACACTTGCCCTGGCTGGGACAGACCTGGTGCCAGTCCCTACAACACTCTCTGCTCTTGCCCATGGGTGCTTTCCTTGCAGGCTGGTGGTTTTGTCAACTGAAGAATAAACGAGGCTGGGTCCCTGCTGCCTATCTGGAGCCAATGGATGGTCCCGATGAATCTGAAGAGCAGGAGCCTAACTATGCAGGTAAAAAGTTGGGGTGACCAGGGTGTGCGTCAGAGCACAACCTGCTGCAGCTCTCCACTGAGATGGCTCACTGCAAAGCTGGGCAATTCAGACTGAGCAGGATCACTGGGCAGAGAGATGCTGCTGTAGGAACTGCCAGGAGGGATAAATCTCATGGCTTGGTGCCTCAGTGTCAACCTTGGGAGCTTCCCGTGACCTGCAGCTCAGCGTTAGATTTGTGTTTTGGCTGATCACAAATGTGCATCTTTACCCAGTGGCTGTGCTGAGCTGGCTAGGTGAAGGCTGAGGTGCTGGGTTAGCAGAACGGCACAGTGCAGCATCTAAATCAAGGCGTTCTTGAGCTCTTTGCCTCTGTGCTGTCCTTGTCAGGGCCCAGCCCCACTCCCTGCCCCCTGCATCACCCTGCCACGACAGCAGGGCTTTATCACGTGGAGCAGAGGGAGGATCCTGCAGACTTGTGCCAATTGCTCAACAGGCTTCAGCTTTGTGGGTTTCACAACACTGGAACAGGCTCTATTAGCACAACACTTCCTTCTGCCTTATTTCACCACCCGAATTCTGAACACACTTTCCAGCAGAGATAGGTGTGCTTCCTCTGCTTGCACCTAAAAACTTTCTTCTGAAGAGATGGTGAAGGGGCTGGGATGAGCCATGGGCAATGACAGGACTGGGGGAAGTCTGCATCCACACCTGAAGCACCCTGAGTCTTGCCTAAAATATAGGGTGCCTCCCAATGCTCTGGTGCCTCCTCTTCTCAGTGGCTGGGGAGGTTGAGCCCCCATCCCTGGGGTGTCAGCACATGATCCATCATCCCCATTTTGTGTGTAGGTGAGGCATACACGGTCTGGAAAAGCTACACTGCTGTGGAAGAGGATGAGCTGACCCTCAAGGAAGGCGATACCATTGAAGTTATCCACAAGCTTCTTGATGGCTGGTGGGTCATCAGGTGAGAGATGCGAAGAACAGGTCAGGCAAGCAGCATTCAGGCAGAGGGAAGGGAAGACCCCTGGTTCTCCACATCAGGGCCCTGAAAGCCAGGCCTCTTTGGTGCCACTGCCCAGCACTTCCTTTTTCAGGGCTGCTTCTCACAGCCTGTTCTTTGCCAAATATTAAACATTGCAGCTGGAGATTCCTCTGCTGAGGGCTTCAGAAATATCTAAGAAGGAGGCAGATGGAAAAAAAAAGGCATGTTATTTTGCCTCTAATTGTTCTGGCACATTTTGCTTTGCAAAACCTCAACTTTCATCCCAGCTGCAAGGAACACGAAAGGTAACCCACATGGCACCAGCAGAGGACAGGCATGAACCATGAATCATGGAATGTCCTGAGCTGGAAGAGTTCAAGGCCAGGTTGGACGGGGCTTGGAACAACCTGTTCTAGGGGAAGGTGTCCCTGCCTGTTGCAGTGGGTTGGAATGCGGTCCTTTAAGGTCCCTTCCAAACAATCTATTCTGGGGTTCTGTGACCACCCACAAGAATGATCAAATCTCTCTCCTGGACTGAGGAGGTGGTTGCAGAGTCACAACTGCAACTGATGTTGCTTTGTGTTGCACTGCAGGAAGGATGAAACCACAGGTTATTACCCCTCCATGTACCTGCAGAAAGCCGGGGAGGTGAACACCTCTGTGAAGAGTGAGCAGAGGAATCGGAGTGCTCCTCCGCGGAGGTAGGAGAGGCTCTGTGTAGAGGGAAGAAGAATATCTCCCTCTTCCTTGAGAGAGATGAAATTAAATCAGACAGGGTGTTGTGGTGTCACCTGCTTGCCCTGTAAATGAGAAACCGGCTGGAGAAATGTAAGCAGGGCAAAGACAGACCAGGACTGTCCTTCCATCAGCTCTGTGCTTCCCATCTCCCACCGGCACCCCAGCATTGCTGATGCAGGGCTCCATGATCCTTGCTCCAACAGGTCCTCCCATCAGGTGTATTTCTCCTTTGCAGAAACTCCTGAAAAGTTTCTTTTCTGGGCTAATCTTGTTTAATTTTCAAATTGGCCATTTTCTTATTTTCTAAGTGTGTGCACTGAATCTTTCAGAGGCAAGGAAAGATTTGACTAAATGGAGCTGCCAAGCGGCCTAATCTAATGGAAAGATTTGAGTTAATGTAAGGGATTTTATTTTGATTAAAAAGATAAAAAGCAATAACTCATGAATTCCAATGCAAAGAGAATGGCTAAAAAGGGCAGGTTTTGCTGCTCTTTTTTTTCTGCAAGAAGACATGTCAGGCCTGCTATAAAATCTCTCCAAATCCAGTTTTGCTGGAGCATGGATTGTGCGTGAGACAGTGTAAAATAGTCCAGATCCACCCATCTGAACACAGTGATGGTTGCTGATAGCCTTGGGGGAGATGAGGTGGCCTGTTCCAAGGACAGTGGCTTGTTCCCCTGCCATGGTTACTGCTGCCTCCACGGCACTGGCAGCCAGGCCAAGCCCTGTTGCGAAGGTTGCCATAACCTGCTGTTACGGGCAAGAGCTTTGCTATGATATGGGGTATGTGCTCAGACCAGGAAGGGGCTGAAGGCAGAGAGGCACATTTCTTTGAGAAGAGCAGGAGGACAATGCCATGGGGTGGACATCAGGAGCCACCTCATTCCTGCCATGGCACTGAAGGCAAAGCAGGGGCCTCTGTCTGCCTGCCCAGTGCTGACGGTCCCCAATGCTGGGGGTTCCCCTGTAGCAGCCCCATGCTGCTCAGCCTTTCACTTCTCTCAGTAGTTTCTCTCCTGTGGGTTCAACACTGCACATCCAGGTGCATGCTGACACATGCCCCATACTCCATTCCCCCATTCCCCTGTATCTGACCCTTGAGCATCAGGGAGCCATGTCAAACCCCACACCAGGGACCTCAGTTTTGTAGCCAGGATAGGTGCTGTATGTTCATTCATCAAAGAGCTATAGATCACTTCTGGGGCTTTCTTGGATAAACCTCATGCCCATCTCATCCTTGCAGTCTTATGCCCAATCTTCCTTACCATCCCTATCATTACTTTCCAGACTTGTACTCAGGGTTTACCCATCAGTATTTGCTTCCAAAGCACCATCCAGCTGCCTCTGAACATGTTGTACATCGTGTCTCACTGATGGCTGCCCTTAAGGGCTGGCATCTACCAAGCAAAACCCAAAAGCAGAAATTGGGGTTTGGGTGAAGCAGAGGAGGAAGTGTGGGGAAAGAAGTGTGTGGTGTGAGAGCTGCCAGCATGAAAACTGAAAGTTTTCTTTCTGACTCCTTGCAGATCCACCATCCGAAATGTGAAGAGCATTCACAAGCAGGGCCGGAAGCAGATCAGCCAGGAGACCTATAGGAGGAACAGCAAGAAGTACATCCAGAACCAGCGGAACATGGGGAGAAATTCCCAGAACAAGGCCAATGTTATCAGTAAGTCTCAGTGGAACTGGAATCCTGCAGGCATGGCCCGTGCCCCCCACCAGTGCTGGCAGCTGGAGCAAGATGGCACACTGAGGTCACACTGTGCCCATCTGCCCTTTTCCTGTGGGGAAAGTCTGTGCAGGGAAATGTTTCTTTCAATGAGAGTTCTTACCCCTGGCTATAGGTGAGACAGAGCAGAATATGGTCCTGGAAGGAGGTTAGCCCACATTTGGGCCATTCCCCCTTGTCCTGCCAGTTCAGATCCTTGTAAAAAGCCTCTCTTCATGATGGAGGAGAGAGGTAGACATTGAGGTATACCCTTTAGATCTGGTAGTCCCCATGCAGTACCCATGACCTTCCCAGACCTAAAGATGGGCAGACCTCATGCAGACCTAAAGACTGGCTTCCCCTGAGCAGAGTTCCCAGCTGGGCACTGGTGGGCTCATCCTGAAACCATAACCTACAGGAAGACCATTACGTGCAGCAGGGACAGGAGCAGAGGCAGGAGCTTTGGTGGCCATCATGTAAGAAGCTGCTGAGTGTTCATGAGGGTGGTGTGTGGTGGAGAGCTCTGACCCATCTGTACATCTTCTTTACTTGCAGTTGAGAAAAATGAGCCAGAGGACAAGCCCAAGGCTCAACCTGCTGTTCCTCCCCGTCCCAGCAAAGACCTTATCCTGAACCGCTGCACTGAGAGCACATGGAGGAAGATCCTGTGAAGATCCTGTGAGCCCCCACACCAGCCACCCAATGCTTCATCTCCTCCAGCTCCTGCGCAGCTAGGGCTCGGAGCCAGACCAGGGATCCAGGTGGTTCTGGCAGCCACCACAGGCCAGGGAGGCTGCTGGACAAATTGGCCCCGCCCAGCACCCATCCTCATCCTCCATCACAGCCAGCCCAAGGTGTCCTGATGGCACTATGAGGAGGGACTAGCCCTGCTCTACCAACTCCTTACAGCCACCAAGAGTCCTCATCTCTAGATGCCCTTCTATCACCTCTTTGTATTTTGAATTATTTTTGTGGTTTTCATCAATAAAGGAGAGACACTTGATAGACCCTGAGGAGCAGTGTGGGCATGGTGGCAGGAAAGGTGTTCCTTCTGGGCAGATATTGGGCAAGGGTCTCTTGCAAAAGATGCTGGCAGCGAGGAAATTTAGTTGGGTGGATGAAAGGACGGCAGCTTCCTCCTGGAAGGTGGTTGCTTGGCTCCCTCAAGAGGAAAGTGAGGGCTTGATGTTGAGACAGGGCTGCTTCACACAGGGAGTGTGGTGGGATGGCAGCATTTGGTTGCCACTTCAGCCAGCCCTGTCATCGCTGTGCCAGACAGGGCTGCATTTGGGTATGATCTCAGTTTGAGTTTGGGATGGGTCTGGGTCTACATGTAGGTTTGGGCCTGAGTTTGAGTTTTGATCTTGGTGAAAGGAATGAGAAAGAAAGAGGTGTCTTTACAAACAAACTGTGGGCCTCCTGGTAGATACAGCCAGATACTGAGAGGTGAAAGAAGCAATGGGAGGAACCATAAATTCCATAGGAATTCACTAATTGACACAGACTGTTACTCACCCAAGGCTGTGCTAAATCCCTGGACCCACAGAAAAAGAACAGAGACACAAGGAAGAAGAAAAGGGCAGGGGGGGAATACACATTAGAAAGGGGGTCTGTATTAGGTGATTCGGAAAATCTGTACCTCTCAAGTACCTCAGCCAATGGGGGAAGAGAGAGAGAAATGCAGCTGGGAAATTAGGATAAAAAGGAGGCTGCATCCTCCAACAATTTGAGAGACCCCATGGGAAATACCCCATGGCCTCTCCCTTTATTCGAATAAAGTTACAGGACTCCTCTGTCTCCTTTTTGGACATAACCCTCTGGTGTTTCTGGATTAATTTTCCTGATATTGGTTTGGGTCTGGATCTAAGTCCATATTAGGGTCTGGGAGTGCGTTTAGACTTAGGTCTAGGTCTGGGTGTAGGTTTGGATTCGAGTTTGGGCCTGGCTGCAGGTTCAGCTCTAGCTATAGGTTCAGGTCTAGCTCAGAGTCTGGGCGAGTGTGGACGCTCCCTCTTCAGAGGTGTAGCCCCTTTAAGAGAAGCGCGCCGCGGCCGGGCGCGTGCGCGCAGGGGCGGTGGCGCTGCGCGGGTCTGCGTGTGAGAGAGAGGCAAGATGACGGCGGCCTGAGGGAAGCTATGGCGGGGGTAGCGAGGCGACTGTTCCGTAGGGGCTTGGGCGTGGCGGCGGGGCCGCCGAGCACCTGCCAGCTGCGGGAGGCCGAGGAAGCCGCCCCGGTGTTCCAGTACGCGGGGAAGGCGGCCAGGCGCAAGGACCGCGTGTTCGTGTGGGGCTTCAGCTACTCGGGCGCCCTGGGCGTTCCCAGCTTCGTGAGGCCGGACGCGGGTTGGAAGAAGCCACGGCGCATCCAACCCACGCCGTACCGCCTGGAGACAGAAGAGAAGGTGGGCCCGATCCGGCCGACCCAACGCGTCCCCCCCCCCGGCCTCCAGAGCCTGGTCAGGGCTTAGCACAGCCGAGAACGGCGTTACGGGATCGGGTTTAAAGGCTTTGCCGTGATTCAGTGTTTTTTTATCGATATAGTGGTATTGCTGGGGATGATTACTATTTTAACTGCAGCAGCATATAGTTTAGAAAATATGTATTTGTAATTTTGTCAGAGGCATTAGAGAGCCAGGGTGTGAAGAGCCTTTGCCGGATAAAATGTGTCTCTTTCAGTGGCTCCGTGGCTGCTCCCGCCTGACAGATGGGAAGCTTGTGTTGAAAATAATGTTATTTTTTTGCCTGCATGTTTCGCGCGTGCTTTGCTATCTAGTGCAGAGAAAGTCAGAGCATTCATAGAACATCTCGCGTTGGAAGGGACCTAGAAAGATTATGGAGTCCAACTCCTGGCCCTGCGCAGGACACCCCAACAATCCCACCCTGCACCTGGGAGAGTTGTCCAAACGCTCCTTGAGGACTTGGGGCTGTGCCCATTCCCTGGGGAGCCTGTTCAGTGCCCGACCACCCACCCTCTGGGGAAGAACCTTTCCCTGATATCCAGTCTAAACGGTCCCTGGCACATCTCCTGCGGTTCCCTCGGGTCCTGTCCCTGGTCCCAGAGCAGGGATCGGAGCTGCCTCTCTAGTGCCCCTCGGGAGGAGCTGCAGGCCCCAGTGCGTTCTGACCTCAGTCTCCCATTTCTCCAGGCCGAACAAACCGAGTGACCACTGTTGCTCCTCATGTGGCTCTTATTCTGGGATTTTTTTGTCAAAAGGAGTAAAATATGTTATTCTCTTAATATCTCTATATCTTTCTGTGCTTGGTTTTGGTTTTTTTTTTTTATCTGTGGATGCAGGTCAGCAAACAGGTCTTTCTGTGGTGTTGAATGGGGCCAAGATAATGCAGAAATAAAGATGTATGCACACAAAACCAAAACTGTAAGGCAAAAAGGTTGGACCTGAGTTTTCACCATTGTGCTTATCACAGAAGACTGTTTCTGATAATTTTTGCAAGACCATACATGTCTTGAATTTGGGCCACATGTGAATGTAGCTTAATGAAGAATGAATGCTGATGAACAAGTAGCATGGAGTGAAACTTGCTTTTCTAAGCCACAGTTTGTAACTGGATGGTGTGGGTTTTGTCTGTCTTCAAAGATATCCTCTGCTGCCTGCGGTTATGGATTCACACTGCTGGCTTCTAATACCAGAGACATCACCAAAGTGTGGGGCATGGGGCTCAATAAGGATTCCCAGCTTGGATTCCAGAGAAGCAGAAGAGATCAAAGTAAGGATTTAAGTGTTTTAAAGACTTAAGATTGGCACTGCGGTTTGCCTGTGATACAGGAAACTTCATGTGTTTGGAAGTGTGAAAAACATCGGGAGGCTTTGATGCAGTCCCAGGCTGTGCTTTATTTTTTAAACAGGTCTTTTTTTGAAATTTATCTGTGTTTTTGTGTGCTTTGTAACTGGTCAACGTGTGCCTCTGTTCTGTGTGCCTCTGTTACCGTGTGTAAGTGTACACTGCACTTACAAGTTTCATCCAAACAGAAATGTAGCTGTTTATTCTGCAGAGTGTGATGTTGGTTAGTATGTGGCTTTGAATCTATAGTTCGATACAGTCTAGTTAATAAAATTATTTTGGCAGGACGGTTTGCTCACTTTTGCTGCCTTTGCACTTAAAAACTAAAATCCTTTAGTCCTCCTTCCTTCCCCAGTTAGAGGTTTTTTTTACTACAGTCAGTGGGGTTTTTGTGAAGCTGTAGGGTTTCTTTTAAAATTATTTTAATAGCAAGTTGTATTTTGAAGAACATGTTTTTCAGTCATTTTGTCTTAACACCAGGCTCTCAAACTCATTTAAGATGATGATTTCTGTGCAGAACATTGCCACCTTCTGCCGAAGACAGATAGGAAAAACACAAACTTTCTTCATAGAATGGCTGACTGTGTAGACATTCCTGCATAAACAGTTGAGGAAAATCAGGATAAAAGCAGTTTTTCTCATTATGGTGTATAAGAGTGTAAATCCACGAAGGTCGGGTGTGTCTGATATGGGCAAAAGATTAAACTTTGTTGAGAAGCAAAAGAAAATTTCAGCTGCAGTGCAGCGTGGTGAGGTTTGAATGGTGCTGCTTTGTGCTGGCACACTGGGTAGTTCCCTAAGAGTGCGTGCACACAGTGTGTGCTTAAACAGCAGCTGCAAAATGCAGGGGCTGCAGAAGCTTCTGCTCTCTTCTTTTAAAGGTTTCAGTTCTTGGTGGATCTTAATTCTGTTTGTGCTGATGTCTCAGGAGTGCCTTGCAATTACCTTGTTTTTCATCTGACCTGGAGATTATTTTTGGTCAGAGAATCCAGAAATAGGTTAAATAGTTTTGCAGTTCAAGCTGCATTAAGAGAGTGTGTTTGGCAAGATCAGTTGAAAATGTGAAGATCGGTGGGGATTGCTACTGCTCCATGTTTAATGTCCCTCAGACAAGTTTTCTTTTGAGATGTATCACTCATTGCTATTTTACAGACTTTGGTGCCTGCTGCTTCCAACACTGTGTTGCTGTAGATGCTTCATTTCCAAGGGAATTTGCAGCCTTCTGACTTTTAGATGGTTGTGTCTAAACTACTAATATTTCACGCTCACCCCCATGTTCCTTAGCCACCTCATTGTCTCTTTTCTCCAAATCCCCTCAGCTATCAGTGATGGTTACTACAGATCCCAGTAGCTTATGTCTCTCTGCTGGAGGGAACAGAGAGAAGAAAAGGTGTTTTTGCTTTGTGACTTCCAAGTGTTTCTAGACAGAGAATTGCCTTCAGCTTCTGCTCTGTTGCATGGCAGATGCCCACCATTGGCAAGCTGCCTGTCCTCACATCCAGTAGTGTCTTACTGCAAAAGACCATGTGTTTAAATTTTAATTCTTTTTTTAAATTTTGGGTGGGGTTTTTTTGGTGGTGTTGGGGTTTGGTGGGGTTTTTTGTTTGTTTGTTTTTAATCGAAGGCAGTGAGAACCACTAAAGCACTGCTGCCTGTGTGCAATACTGTTTTGGGTCCGCTGGAATTTGATTTCACTTATTACAGTGACTTCGATATCAAGGCTTTTTATCTCCCCTTGAACTTTTCCCTAGTATTGATGTATGTTTTACTGTTCTTACCCCCCCCCACCGCCCCAATTGACTGATTAAATGTTCTTCAAGTTGCTAAATCTTTTTAAAGTACAGCATGTCATTTTTCATAAATGTTAGATGTCTTATTCCATATGGACCTAGCCTAGCTAGTCTTTCTTGCATTCCATATTTCTGAAAGTGCCTGTAATCTACTGTTCTTTAAATACGAAGCACTAAGATTTTTTTGTTCACGTTTCCTGATAAATTTTTGTGATTGTTGCTCTTGTACCTTGTTTGTAATATCCCCAGTTGCACAGAATGCTTGTGCATGATGTTAGGCTCTAGTAATCCAGCTGTATTCATCAAAGTGGTTGAACATGTGTATGAAAGCCTCAGTTTCACAATTCTGCCACCTGAAGCCTTAACAACATTCACCCTCTAGGTATGGTGGACTTTTGTTTAGGCATCGATTTATTGGCTTCAGCTATCTCCGTGGCTTTCACCTTCTCCCTCCCTCTGTGATAATTCCCTGTCAGCCTCTTTGGTTAGTATCTTGGCTTTTTGGCTATCTAAAATGCATCTGCTTTTATAACAAAGCAGAAGTGAGTGTGTGACTGTACAACAGGATCAGCAAATATATGTTGAATTTACTTTGTGGAAGCTACTGACTTAAAATTGTTTTCTCTTCCTTAAGCTAAGGGCTATGAATATGTCTTGGAACCATCTCCAATTCCATTACCACTGGAGAAGCCGCAGCAAACTCGAGTCTTGCAGGTGTCCTGTGGGAGAGCACATTCCCTTGTCCTAACAGATAGTGAAGGAGGTACAGTGTCGTTTGTGCTGATGATGTCAAGGGATGCCTGGCTATGCTTTTACTAAAAGCCTGAAAAAAATTGTCTTCTGTCATTTAGATCCCAGGTGGGTGCACTGTAAATGGGATGCAAAGGCAGCTGTTGGCCTTTGTGGGATTACTTCTGCGAGGGACAGCCATGAGCTCTGCTTGGCTCAAGTTGTAAATGTGTTGGGAGCTTTTTTACTACAAGGTTTGTTTCTTTAGCCCCAGGGCTGGCTGAGTGAAGCTGGTTTGTCGTGTTCACTCAGATGTGTTTTTGAACGCAGATTTGGGTGACTGTGCCAGTACTCCTGTGTTACTTCCTCTTGAAGCCCCAGAGTGCTATGTTTATAAAAACAATTAATTAATTAATAGTCCTTTATAGAGAAGATTCGGTTTATGAATTGTCTCTCCACATTTCTGGGAACTCTCTGGTGCAGTGGCTTCAGTGCTGCACCAAGTGATCCAGTGCAGCTTCTTAGTGGGTGATCTGGTTGGTTGGTTGATTCGCACTCCTGTGGGAATGCTGATCTATTTCTGAGTCTCCTTGACAACGGCAGAATGAACAAGGCAATTCCTGACAGACATTGGGCTCCAGGTACTGCTGCTGTGCCTGCAACAACACTGCTGGGTGTTGTTGCTGAAAATGGATTCAGTCACTTTAATTCGAGTGGACTTACTTTGAAAAAAGCTTATGCCAATTTTTACATTGCTATGCTCCACCGTTCAGACTTAGAACCACGTGAAAATATATTGTGGACCTGAAAAGAGGCTTTTCAGGGGATTGGGCAGTAATAAAATTAGTGTGTTTTATCATTGTTTTTCAGTTTTCACAATGGGAAACAATTCTTATGGACAGTGTGGCCGGAAGGTTGTTGAAGATGAAATTTACAGGTGAGAATTCAAAGATCCTGAACTTTGTTAATGTTGAAAACGTAATTGCATGAAAACAACCCTGCAGAAAGGCCTGAAGGTGGAAAAGATCTGGTAGTATAAGCATGCCGTTTAAGATTAAGGAGTCTGAGAACAGGCTTTTATGCTTCAGGCATCATACAAGCAGCCTGGCTTTGAATCCAGGCTGGACACTAGCACTCTGCTGACCACATTCACAAGAGACAAAAGAATGTCAGCATGGGACAGTTCTTGCAGGGCATAGTGAGAGAACCCAGCCTTCATAAATTGCTTGAGGTAATTGATGTTAGTAGTTGGGCTTTCTCCCTTTAGCTGCTCAGAGTGCATGTGCTGTTCCTGAGGGTGTTAGAAGTGCCATTTAATTAGGAAAGAGGCATCCTCTTGTTAAGTCTCTGCTGTAACTGCCTCTGAGTCTGTAGTGCTTTTCCTTCACTGGGTTTTTTGTGAGTCGCACCAAAGCATATGCGCAAAGTGCTTTGTATGATAGAGTAAGTGAATAATGGGAATATGTTGAGTTTCTGATTCCGTAGCAGGACCAGAAAAAACCCTTGTTCATTGCTCTGTCTGTAATCCACAACACTTGGTCTGTAAAGTTTGAGAAAGCAGCTGTAATTAGGTAGCTTTTGTTAGTCTTGATACTGGAAGTCAGTCATTGGATTGTTCATCATTCCTGGTATTGTGAGAAAATGACAGGGATGTTAGCACTACACTGTACTCTGGGATATCTGGTTTATCTGTAGTTAAAGTGTAGTGTTTATATGGGTACTACAGTATTACGTAGTGTCTCTGCTCATTCTAGACTAGGGACTGTCTTTGAGGGTTGCTCCTACCCCCAGTTCTCACAAGAGCTTAAATAAGAGAATGGAGAATTATGTTCCTTCTTTGTGCAGATACTTTGCAGTGAAACTGCATACGAACAAATTTCTCTACTTGTGATAATAAAGTGGCTTTCAGTAGAGGCAGGTTACCTTTGTGTTTTTCAGTTGCAGTCTTCTGAAATCTTCTGTGTTGCCTTTTCTCTTCTTGGTGGTTGGTTGGTGTCCAGTGGAAGCCATCTCATTCATCAGCTGAAGGAATTTGACAGCAGAGTTGTCCAGGTAAGAGGATCATCTGAACTCAGTCCTGAAAACGAATTGAAAACCAGCTGAACAGCTGAGCTCAGAGGGTGTCAGTCATTGGCTCGAAGCCGAGTTGAAACCAGTAACAAGTGCTGTACCCTGGGGGTCTGGGGTCCAATCCTGTTTACATTTTCAGTAGTGATCTGGATCACAGAGTGTTCCCTCAGCAGATAGCAGATGACGTAAAACTCTTGAGGAGTGACTGATAAACCAGAGGGTAGTGCTGCCATCCAGAGGCTGGAGAAATGGGCCTGCATGAACATCATCAAGTTCAGCAGTGGAAAGGGCCAAGTCCTGTTGCTGGTGAAGAGCAATTTCAGACACCACCATGGGCTAGGGGTGACTTTGTGAGAGGCAGCTGTGCAGAAAAGGCCCTAGGGTACACCAGGTTGACCATGACCCAGCAATGTGCCCTTGCTGTAGAGAAGGCTAACGATACCCTGGACTGCATTTGGAGGAGTATTGCCTGCAGGTCAAGGAGGTGATTCTTCCTTTCTACTCAGCCACACTCAGAGTAATGTGTCCGTTTCTGGGGTCTCCACTCCACTGCTCTCTTCCTGTCGTGATTTCTTGTTCCCCTTTGTCACTTTTATATTACTTAGGAGTTTGAATTTTGTCTTTACCTTTTCAAAAATGAGCTGTGAAGCCATCCACTTAGACTAGTCAGCATTTCTCTAGGTCAGGTTCCTAGGAGAGCAAGGGACTGCAGGGCAGCAGAAACACCTGCCATGGCTGCAGTATTCCCAGGCACAGGAGCAGTTTTTGGTATGTCTGTGCCCCTGTAACTGTACTCTGTGGGCAAACAATGCTCCTGTTCCAAGGAAGGGTCATTCATTTATGTCCACCTGATGAGACTGTGCTGTGATTCATCCTGAAACTGTTTTGCATTAGGCTTGTAAATTTCTGTTTGGGCTTCTCATGGTTTTATTTTTTTCAGGGGGGTTGAATACTTGGTACCTGTTTGTATTTTGATAACAGCAGTTATGTGCTTAATACTGGTAGTCACTCTCTTAACTTGTTGATTAAATCCCTTTAATCTTTGGTTAATTTTTAATGTCTGCTTTTGAATGGCTTTTTGCTTTGCTTTAATTCATGTCAGGCCTGTGGCAGACATGATGGCTAGTTCAACATAAATGTAGATTTGAGAACAGCTGTGTGCCTAGAGTGCTTACATGGCAAAGAATCCATAGCAGTTTGTAGCTGGCATCAAGAACCATGTAGTTAGCATCCTGTGAAGGGAGAGCTCTTATTTACTCTTTTCTGTTTTATTGTGTTGTACTGCTGAATCAAGCTTTCTTTCCTCGTTTTGGATCTTAGAACAAATCGACTGTAGCATCACTTTCCATAAAGAAAAGTCTGCTGTTTTCTGTGTTGTATCTTATGGTTCTTGGCCTTCCCTTTCTCTAGAGGCATTTGATCAGGAGAGAAAGGTCAAAATCTGAACTGATGGGCATCATAGAGGTTCATTGCTCAATTTATCTGCTGGTAATGCTTCACTAAATTGAGTCTGAATATGTGACCTTTCCTGACTAGCTCTGGCATTTTGTTTGTGTGCAGGTTGTGTGTGGGCAGGACCACAGTCTGTTTAGAACCAAGAAAGGTACAGTCTATGCATGTGGATGGGGAGCTGATGGACAAACAGGTAGGAACTCAGCTCAGCTTGCTTTTCGGGGAATTGATGAATATTGCAAGCTGTCCTAACTGAGAAGTTGAGATGTATGTTTGTCATGCTTGTGTGGACAGAAAGGGGCTCCTATGTTCCCACGTGTGTAGATGTTTTCAGCACTCTTGTGTAACCAAACGGAGACAATCCAGTTCAGTTTTTGAAGACCTTTAGGATGCTGCCCTGGCAATCCAAGCATGCAGTTGGAGGAGAGTGTATCTGCTGTTTAAAACTTCTGAAGGGATGTGGAAGTGACATGGGCAGCTTTGCTCTTCAGTTTGGTGGTCGATTTGCATTCCTGATTCTTGTTTCAGAGTCTGTTCTGCTCTTTTGAACTGATGAGCCCTTTGGTAGCTGCTGCATGTTTTAGCATGGGATCCTTGGGCAGGCCCTTTTTGTGGTGGCTTTTGCTGTAGAGAACTTCCTCCTCACAGTCATTCCTACTGTTTATTCCTTTTGCTGCTCCCAAAGCTGAGTTCTTCCCATGATTCTTTTGTAGCAATGTACTGTAACCCAGCTTTCTGTCATCTACATTCTGGTCTCTTTTCCAGGCAGCAATTTGTCATGTAAAGGATTTGCTTCCCAGCCTCTTTTGCCGTTTCCCCTGCTGTTGTCTAACTGATTGCAATGTGCTGTCACTCATGTCTCTCCTTGCAGAAGACAGGATGCAGCCAGTTTATGAAACTTCATCTCTGTCGGGATATCTGCCTGGCTTGGTTATTGTTCTTCAAACACTTTGGTCCATGGAGACAAGAGATAATGAGACTCTTCGGAGTGTGATTGTATAAAGTTGTTGTGTGCTCCAGAGAGGTGGCTTTGGCTAGTGGAAGTGGTGTTTGTGACTGCTTGTCTGTTGCAGCTGGTAATTAAGCAGTATGGACAGAAAGATTTATTTCAGAGGAAGGGTGATTTTGTTATGACAGAAGTGGTCCTATGTAGGTATTAAAAGTGTGTCTGGAAACAAATTCTTCATAATCTCTGCTTTTTTTCCTTTCAGGTCTTGGACACTATAACATCACCAGTGTTCCTACTAAGTTGCATGGTGACATTGCTGGAGTCAACATTATCCAGGTCTCTTCCTGTGGAGACTGTTGTCTGGCTGTTTCAGATGAAGGAGATGTCTTTGGTTGGGGAAATTCAGAATACTTGCAGTTGGCATCTGTCACAGAAACCACACAGGTCAGTTGGCCTGAGGGTGTGTTTTTATATGTTTCAGTTCAGCTGTTGGGTACAGAGTTAAAAATTACGTGCTTCTCCCTGTTCTGGGTTCTTTTGACAGCAGATACAAACACCACCAGCAGGCTGCTTTTACCTAAGCTTACAAAACCAACCCGACGTGTTTATGTAGCGTTAGGGGGCAGTATGTTTCCCTGCTTTGATAGGCACAGGTTTGTGTCACCTCACCCCAGTTTGTTAGTCTAAGAACCCCATGTTCTTCTTTCTCCATCCCATGGACTTTGCACCAAATTGAGACCTAGCTTAAGCGTTTGTTTAATTTCAGGGCAGGAACTAGTTTTTTGGTTGGCTAATCTAGGATTTCAAGTGGTCCTACTTTGAGCATAGTGCTGGTCCAGATGGCCCTTGGAAGTCCCTTCCAGTCAACCTGTATGCTTTTGAGTTTTTCATGGACATCCTTAGTGGATTTATAACTGAGTCCTAAACAAATTCCAGTGTCTCACAGATAAAGGTTTTTTTTGAGCAAACTTAAATGGGGCATTGGTAGAGTGCTGGCGTCACACTAGGCATTGTACTACTGAGGTAATTAGGCAGTTGGTCTCATGTTACAGCTACTTTAGGAAATGGAGTCAGGAAATTAATCAGTACTCAGGCTACTCTTGGCAGAAGGCTAAGAGCAGACAATTGTATTAGAATAGCTTTAGCAAAATTTTAGAAAGCTTTGTTTCCTCTTCTGGTGTAACCTTAATGTAACCTTTCCTCTCCTACATCAGCCTCTCCTGATGTAACCTTAATGTAAGGCTAAATGCTGAGGACAATGAGCAGGTGATGCAGTGTAGCAGCTTTCCTGGCTGGGTGTATGATGGAGGTCAGCGGTATCTGAAATGGATGAATGACATGTTTGCCAAAAATGAGTCTTAGCTAAAATACAGCTGCAGTCCAAAGTGTAGAATGGCAGAGCTATGAAATTGAAGATTGCTCTTTACATATGTCAAGCTGTGTATGTAGCTGTTGTGTTGGACTGTACCAAATAAGTGCAATTTCCTTCAAGTGATTTTTCCCTAATATGTTAAAAAATGCCCCTGCAGACTGAATTTTAGTGATCTAATCCAGTGTGAAAACTTGAAGACATGCTCACCTACTGACTTCCCCATTGTGTCTGACTTTAAAAACCAGGGATAAGAAGCAGATATTAGTCATTCCCAGCCTTGTTGCCATGCATGTAAGCTTTCCAGTAGGTAACTTTTTCCACCTTGTCCTCGCCTTAATGAATTTCATGTGATTTATTTTTAATTTTGGGACATGCACTCATTTTATTATTCAGGCAATAAAGGTTGTATCAGGAATCCAATGTATGTAAGCTTAACCAGAACTAGAGAACAAGTTAAAATTTATGTCTAGTTTGCAGTTTACCATGTCTCTAACAACTCTTATGCAATCTTGTACAGGTGAATGTTCCCAGGCATTTGCCATTCAAGATTGGGAAGATAAAGGAGGCTGCCTGTGGAGGGACTGGCAATGTTGTGCTAACAGGTGAGTTTACTTCTAGAATCATTCATTTTAGTGCAAAGCTGCATAATAAGTGGATTGTAACATAATGAAACAAGTATCGTGTTTTCTGGAAACAGGGAAATACTGTATGTTATGAGGAAAGATGGGAGACTTGAGAAACACGTGATTTAAGGATGTACTAGAGAAGTTGTTTTCATTAGTGCAGAGCACTGCTTCCAGTGTGTGCTGTTGTGAGTGCTTCTGCAGACTAGAGCAAGAGCATGGCGGCTGTTTGTTCTTCTGATGTCTTTTGCTGGTCATGCGGGCCTATAGTGAGTATGGATATAGGGAGGAAGTAAGGCAACATTTGAGAGAAAGTAGAACCCTTCAGACTCCATATGAATCTGACGTTTATAAATCATGAGCTAGGATGGAAAGTAGAGAGTTCTGAGAACAGTGAAATTGTGCAGCAGGTCCTTAGTGACTGTTCTTTGGACTGTCAGTGGCTGGGGAGCATAGCTGGAGGGTTGCTGCATGAAGGAATGAGGGAGGGGATTGTATTACTTTCTTGAAGGATTATCTCAAGGAAGATGTTCATATTTATAATGGGGTTATTGTGATGACCAGACATTTGAGCTTGTAGTATGAAGGGAACAGAGCTAGCTGACATAGAAACTTACTCTTTC
Organism: Gymnorhina tibicen; assembly: GCA_013399875.1. Classification (NCBI taxonomy): domain Eukaryota; kingdom Metazoa; phylum Chordata; class Aves; order Passeriformes; family Artamidae; genus Gymnorhina; species Gymnorhina tibicen. Next base: position 60,520 of record VXAZ01003898.1, read on the forward strand.
TTATGCTGTCCAACTGCTACCTTTCCCAGGCACCCAGCTTAAGGCAGAATGACAGCCAACTGCTGGTTTGGGCATGAGTCAAAGGAGAAAGCCATGATAGTGAACTCTCAACCTCTGTCCCGTCAATTAAGCTGAAGAAGTATTTTATCCAGCTCACTCTTGTGTTGGCATTATTCCGCCGTGAAAGTTTTGCCTCAGAGGCTTGATTTGCTTGCATAGCTTAGGAAAAAAATGAGGCATTTGGATGGGAATGCATCATTTGCAGATTTTAAATAATCAAAATGTGTTAGACTGAGCTGGAAGAAAGGAAAATATCCCTTTGGTTCTGATTAACTCTTGGTCATGGCATGAATTTCACAAGCACAGACTTTCTTACGGAATGTGTTCTTATTGTAATACAGAAGAAGGAAATGTTTTTGTCTGGGGATATGGAATTCTTGGGAAAGGACCAAACCTAATAGAGACAGCAGTGCCAGAGATGATCCCACCCAGCCTTTTTGGCTGGTCAGACTTCAGTCCGGACACCCGTGTTGCTCATGTTCGCTGTGGACTCAGCCAGTTTGCGGCACTTACAAGTAAGTTTCTCATCCTACTGTCATGGAGAGGTCATGTTGCTGTGTTATTGGCAGAAAAGAAAAAAGGAAGAAAAAAACCCAAAACAAAAAACACAACCAAACAAAACCCCCCCCAAAAAACCCCACACCCCAAAAAGTGCACCCATCTTTCTTGAAACTGAAGGCACACTGGAATGCAGCAGCAGGGAGCCAGACAGCACATTTACAGGTGTCAGCATGGTTTCTGGCATATGTTTTGTGCTAACTTATGCTTTAATTAAGAAAGTATTATTTGTCCAATAAAAACAAAAAACTTTTCTCAAACAGGAAGTCCAAAAGGTTTTTTTATTTCCCTGTATAGAATGAGTCAGTCTGCTGCACTTAAGCAGCAGCAGAAATTTATGTGATAAATGAACAAAATAAAACTGAGTCTAAATGAAGCTAGGTATCAGAGTTTCTTGGCATTTCTGGCCAACTGAGTTAGCAGCCTGAGGTGGGCAGACCCAAGCCTTTATTATGCAAAAGGTATAATATTGTGCTCTGTGCACCCTGTGTGGGTTCCCAGCCTTTGAAGGGTTTGAAATTTGAAAGTCATTTAACATCAGGCAGCAGTTCAGAGATCCAGCCGCCAGCAGGAAACAGTGCCAGGGCTGGGTCCTTTGGGGCAAGTGGTATGTGTGACACTGTCAGTTTGGTTGCAGGGTGCTTGTAAGTGGGTTCCCTTTGGTATCCAGAAAGAGTTAGAAATGGTGTTTTGATTAAATTGTACTTACGTTATAGACTGTGTTTTGGTTGTCTCTGCTGTGGAGCTGATTCAAACACTTCTGAGTTCTGTGTGTTTTCCTGAGGAGCTTAAAACTCTTCAACTCTGTTGAACACAAGTTTTTGCTTTTCTCTAGCTGTCATTAGAAGGTTACTTCTGTCAGACAGTCAGATAAGCAGTCCGTAGGTGATGGCTTGGGACAGATCTCACCGCCTTGCCTACCGGATTTGCTCTGCTGATAACTGGTACAGATCAGCTGCAGTTGTCTTAACTTTCAGCACAAATTATTCACTTCACAAATAATTCCTTGGAATTTTTGCTGCTGCACTCTTTCTTCAAATAAAATTCCAAAGCAAGTGATGTAAGAGGGGAAACAAAGACTTGTGCACAGAACTCGCTTCTTGTACTGCTCATTAGGCATCATTTTCTCCAAACACAAGTACGTTCACTGTACCTTGAAGTAAATCTAGTAGCTGTCATACTGCTTGTATAACCCTGTATACTCCCAGAAACACTGTAGCCACATTTGCTAGCATCACAAATAGAATTCTTCCTTTTTAATGACTCCGTTCTTTTCTATTTTTTTTTTTGTCCTGTGTAGACAGAGGAGAACTGTTTGTATGGGGGAAGAATCTAAGAGGGTGCCTGGGAACTGGAAGAATGGAAGACCAGTATTTCCCGTGGAGAGTAAGGATGGTGGTACTAAGGCCAAGAGTACATTCTTTGGCTAGTTTTTGTTATCCTGAGGGCAAGGACCATCATTTGCTGTGTGGTTTTTTGCTGCAGTTTGTTGTGTTGAGTAATTCTGAAAGAAGTGAAAGCCTAAGATGACTGTAGAAGTGCTTTGTTTTCCAGAGGTCCTTGTGTAGCCTGCTTGAGGATGGAGGTATTCAGTAAACCTTTTAGTCTGCTATGCCAGTAATGATTTCAAGTCCTAAAACAGCATCTGGTGCTGTGCCACCACATCTAAACAGTTCTCATCTCCTTCCTGTCTACCATCATCTGCCTGCTATCCTTACTGCCTCTTCCTTCCCTTTCTAACTTCTCTTTGTATGTGCTGCAAAGAAAACCATCAGTATTGGTTATCTGTCCAAATCATTACTCACCTAAATTAGGTGAGCATTTTGATCTGTAGTGGCTACAGGTCCACATAGTGGTGGGCTTCCTTCCCACCTGTGGTGGTGGGTCACTGGGCTGACTGTCAGGTTACAGTAGGGGATCCTTACTCAGCTGTGTTCATAGCTGTTTCACAGTGCTTCCAGTTCCACTGCTTCCTCCCAGATGGCTCTGAGAGCCAGACTCAGTGGATGTAGAAGAGTCTTTGGCTCTGGAGTTCAGCATTCAGCCTAACAGATGCTCCTGGTCTTCATGAAGGCCAAGTAGGAGATCAGGGAGGCAATCAGTTGGACCACCCTGGAGTCCCTGTCTTTGTGTCTGAACTTGAAGTAAATGTGTTTCTGTAGTATGCTTTCTTCTTTGTTTAAAAATGAACAAAACCAGATCAGCTCTGGAACATTTGCCTAAAATCACACTGCTTAGCTGAGTGGAATTTCTGAATTCAGTTCCCCAAATGTGAACATTGGGGGGTTATGCTCTTTCAGACAGCCAGCTCCTGTCTGACAGTACTGTAGCAATGTGCTGGGATCCTTGTCTGTGATCTCTTGCCCTAGAACTAGCTGCTGTCCTCTCTCTTAGCTCTAAGGAAAACCTTGCTATTTTAGACTCTGCTTTCCTCAAGTTTGAAGTCAGTTTTAAGTGAATAAGCTGTAACTTCAGGAATGAGGAGCTGGTCTCTTAGCATCAAAGCACAAACTGCCTTAGGCTCTTGAGCCTTTGCCTTGTTCCAGTTCTTGCTGATGAGAGAAGAGGCAAATCCCTGTGGTGCTTGGGCAGATCCTCTTCCTAATGTGTAGATTATGGTCTGTTCAGTCATGCTGCTTCTGCTGCTGAACAGATGGGCTGAGGCTACAATCTCCTCACTGCCTGCTAGTGAGCCTGTTCTTCTTTCTCCTTCCAAAGCTTTATGTGCCTCTGTGAAGGAAAAAGAGGAATATTTCACAGCTCAGTGCACAAGCCTGCCTGGTGCTGAATCTTGCTCTTCCTGTGCTTTTAAGTTGGCACTTGAATTGGTACAAATCCCCATGAAACTAGCTGGCATGTTGAGCAGGAGGAGGATGAGAAATAGGAAGTATCAGGTGCAAAGTACCAGCTTGATAAATAACCCACTCTCATGTGTTTCATCCAGGTGACTGTACCCGGTGAGGTGGTGGATGTGGCGTGTGGAGTTGATCATATGGTAAGCATGGTCAGGTCTTTTACCTAGGAATGCTGCTGGGCCTCAGCACTGTACCAGGGCGATGCAGGGACTTGGTGACGATCTTCCTGGAAAGGAAGGTTCTATGAAAGCAAGTGACTGTGAGCAGAGACAGCCATAGCAGTGTTGTCTGGGTGTGTTGTCATCCCTTCATCACTGAAATGCTCTGGCCTGGCTGCAGGAAAGAAGCATGTTCCCCAAGGAGCATGGAAATGCAAGGAGTGCTCTGGCTTGTTCGTGATGAGCTCCCAGACAATCTGAGGCCCAGCCCCAAGCTGGTGAGCCCTTCTGTGCATGAAGATGAAGAGCATCTCCCTTAAGGAAGACTGGCATGGGATGAAATCTACAGCACAGGACATTGATATATGGACATTTCTTGTCACCAGCTCTGGAATGTCAGTGTTGGACAGAGCAAACTGTTTCTCAAGGGAGAAGCTGGGTGTTTATTATTATTTTTTATGTGGAAGAGAGGTCATGCTGGCTGTTGAAGCCCAGCTGCTTGGTGGCCACCCTCTGCTGCACTGTGCTCAGGCTGTTGTCCTCTCCAGAAACTGGATGCACAAGTGGATGCACAGCCCTGGCCTTGAGGCAGTGATGTGTCTGTGGACTGTTAAAGGCTTTCTGTGTTAGTGCTAAAGACTGAACACCAAAGGAACACATTCAAAGAGTGAGAACCTGTTTGCAGGGGTAAGTACTATTAAATAAGACAGCAGTCTCTCTGTGCTGCAGGACAGATGGATGGTGACAGAAGCCCATCTAGCCTATTGAGGGAGGCTGGAAACAAAGTCCCCAATCAGCTTCCTGCAAAATCAGTGCTCAGGCATGGATGTGAGCAGTGCTCACTGCCCCTCAGGTACCTTTGTCTTTTTGTGCTGATCACACACCACTGCCTTTGATTTTTTGGGGGATTTCCTACACTCTTTCTGTTTTAAGAGGTATGTTGGCTCTCAGTTGCAATTAGCTGGGGTTTTCAGGATGGCATAGCAGGGGGAGGAGTCTTAATGGGTAAGAAGCAGAGCTTCCTTCTTAGCATTAAGCTGATAGAGATGGGATGCAACAGCTGTGCGTATCTGTAGCAGACACTTATCCAATCTCACACCCAAGTGTGGGAAGCTGTCTCCTTTGAAACACTCCAAACATCAGGCAGAGTTGTGCAAACTATTTTGGTGAAATCCAAGCTAGTAGGTTTTCAATAAAGTGATTATAAAATCTTGATCAGTAGTAATAGGAATATTCTTGAACATGATCCACTCATGCATTGATCGGATCTGCATTTAAACTGCAGCATTTTGGTTCACACTTACGTGACAAGAAACCACTTCTGTCAGCTGAGCCACCTCCATACCTGCAGGACTAATAGTGTTGTAGTCAGGCGTTGCATCCATGGCTCCAGGGAACACCACATATGTTTTGGCTTCATTAGATGAAATTCTGTGCCAAAAGTCGGTGTGTAAACTTTACCTTGATTAAATAAGTTTTGAAGGGCTTTGCATAAAATACAGGAAAGGTGACCCAAAGTACATGGAAATAGAGACACATCTCTTGCGTTGTTGTTGACGTTGCTGTGTAACAGGTATTGTTGGGGTATTGTATGGGTGGGTTGAGGCAGAACAGAAAGCTACTGTGAAACTAGCAGACCTTCACTGCTCTGAACTCCCATTTGGTTGGCTTTAATTTATACCTGATTCTACATGTGACTTGGGCGACTTGTCTTGTTGGCCTCATGGGAGTAGCTATGCCTTTTCAACTTGAGGAGGCTTATTAAACCATGGAGAACAAAAACTCTGGTAAGAAAGGTGTTACGAACGATTCCCTTCATGGATGTTGCTGTTAAGGTGGGCTGGTTAGTGCTGGGCTCTCAGCTGCTCTTATTCACAGCTGTTTCCAATGCACCTTGGGGCTGGGCCTTCTGAAGAGCTGGGTTGAGTTTTTGTGTTGCATTCTTGCTGTGCAATAAATTGCAAATTCTGTGTGTTAATGAGATGCCAGTGAGGTTTTCAGCCCTAAAAAGTGCTGTATGGCTTAATGTGGGGGGGCGGGGGGGGTGTGTTTGTGCGTTCATTGTAGTGGATGTGGGCATTCTCAGACATGTTGCTTGGTGCAAACAAGTTTAGTGGCAGTGAAGGCAATCTGGCAAGCACCAGCACTTACCCATGTTTTGGTTACAGTGTGGGTGGAGCATTTTGACCTTGACCAGGTGCTCCCCAACCTGCTCTGTTATCCCTCTCCCATCAATAGGACAGGGAGAGAGAATCTGAAGGAAAGCATATGGCTTGGAACAAGGGCAGGACATCACCTGTTACCATCATGGGCACAGCAGACTCACGTTGGGGAAATTATTGCCAATGAAACAGCAGGGTAATGAGGAATTAGTACGTCTAAATAGAAGGCTAACAGTGCCTTTCCCACACCTCTCCCTTCTTCCCAGACTCAACCCTACTCCTGACTTTTCTATCTCCTTCATCTCCTCTGCTACATGGTTGTCACAGATTCTTATTCCTTTCTTTTGGCTGCTGCTGTGCAGCAGTTTTTTCCCTTTCTAAAATACAGTTCTTAGAGAGCTGCTCCTGCTGTTGCTGATGGGCTCAGTCTTGGCTCAGAAAATGAAAATACCCTCTTCCTCACCACACCCCTTGCCTGTTGAAGGCAGATCCAGCGTGTGTGGCTTGTGCTCCTCCTGCAGGACCAGGGCCATACAGGAACCCAGCCGTGCTGGGGTAGTTTCAGGTCACTACCATTGTGAACTGCAAAGCAACTTTGCATCATTTTGTCCTTCAAAGTCTGGCAAAGTAGACAGCCCAAAATATACCAGCATCCCTAAATATACCTGCAGTGAGGGATTGTATGGGCCAAGGATGCACATGGGGAGCAGCTCAAATTAGAACTAGAATAACCTACTTGATTTGGCATTGATTACACAAGTGATTTGCCCTCGGATCAGCACTGCGCCAGCATGTTTGGCTTAAAATAATCCAAAAGGGCTTCAGGACAGTCCCGTGGTGCAGAGCCCTGGGCATGAACAGCTCCAAGCACTGCAGCGGCCAAGCAGAGTTGCCACAGCTGCTGAGGACTGGAGGAGCTGCAGGAGGAATGGGTGAGAAGTTCAGGCCCAAGTGCACCTGTGCAAGTTCAGGCCTCCACAACCCACCATCCCAAGGGGTCCTGGCAATTCCGTGCTGCAGAGCTGAATCCAGCATGGCCCCTGGGCTGCCCTGCAGCCCCCACACAGCAAGGCTGGTCTCATCTGTCAGCAGACTGCCCCACTGGGGATAAAACACATGAAAGCCTGTAAGACAAATATTATCTTAGGCACTTGCTGTATTACAACAGACTTTTCTCTACGTGTTCCTTCAAAAACAGATGAGTCAGAGAACTAATAATTAGCCTTCAGCATTCAAAATACTCCTGAAACAATATTGCTTCACCATGACTCATAAAAATCTATCTTTGTAGCACTTTTTGCAGGGGGCTGGAGTCTTCTCCCCTCTCCCTCCAGTGCCCCAGCACCTCCTGCTCAAAGGTGTGAGCCTGGGCAGGTGAGGTGAGAAAAATACTTTGGTGAAAAGGCATCAGTGCCTTAGGGGTCTGGGCAGCAGTTAACAGCCTCAATCCTGTTATTTACCTTAGATGCCATTTGCTTTTGTGGGGAGTTGCAGGCAGTGCTGAGATTGTGTGGCACTGTCTGTGTTGATTTATTTGGGTTTTTGTTTTACTGGATTAAACCCTTGAGGCAGCACTCTGCATTAAGGCTGCATTCCAGATTAACAATACCACAGTAATTTCTTACATGAACATTTTAACATTTGAGCATGAGAGTAAACAATGGATTACACTACACTAAAAAGGAGATGCTTTTCTTGACTACAGTTTATGTAGATGGGCTGCTTCCCTTTAAACATCCACTATAAATGGTTAAAACTGTAATAGGATGATGATACGTCTGATTTCACTGTTTTTCTTGCACACTTCAGACAGGTTGTTCAGCTTTTTCTTGCAGACCATGTGGCAGTGGTGCTGTGCAACCATGCTGATTGAGACTCAGGACCCACAGTGACTGTCCTAAAATAGCCCATGAGGAGGCTGAGTTTGCTTCCCTGCCACTGCTGGGGTGCAGGGCTCTGGGGGTGCCCTGCCAGGATCTCTGCGGTGACTGTCCAGACTCCTGGGCATGTTGCACTCTGCAGTGGGCAGGTAAACCTAAGTCTGGCAAATACACTAGCAGCATCCCACTGAGCTCTTATTTTAAGGGAAGACGATAGGGCAGGTTTGGTGGTTGCCAGAAAACAGCTGGATGATGGAGATGGTGGTGGGTACCATCTGTAGGGGTACAGTACACCCAAGTGAGAGGCCCTGGACACCAGAGAGCCTCGGGGATGTCTGCTGGCCTTCATAAATGGTGTGTGAGTGACACCCAACATGGCTGTAGGTGAAAGAACTGAGAGTTACATATTATAGACAATGCCAAGCTCTGCTTTATTTTCAGTTTGATCAGTACAAAAGCAGCCAGCGTAAGTTTCACTTTTTATTCTTTTTCAGTTTAATTACTTTACAAAGTACAAAATATACTGCAATTTATTTTGGAACATTAGGATTTTTTCTTTTTTTCTGTTTTTTTTCATACAGTACATAAATCTCAGCTTTTCAGCGTAAGACCAGCAAAGAAAAGCAGTGTGTGCACTTGCTGGGAAAGCAAAGCAGCCACTTCTCAGCTCCACACCCTGTCCAGCACATGATCCCAAGCTGCTGCCACCACTCCCTGTGCCTGGTGGTGTAACATCCCCCCTCGTGCAGAGGCCATGAAGGCAGCTGATGCATTCAGGCTCCCCTGTGCCTTGTACCCCCGAGCTTGCAGGAGCTGCTGCCCACCCACATGTGCAGTGCCTGGCCCCACTGAGCTCACAAGCACTGCCCACATGGCAGGTGCAAGCAGCCTTTCCCTGGCTGCAGCCCAGAGCAGGAGGCATACCAAAGGCCCCTGCACTGGGAGGATTCCCCCCTGTTGTTTGCATCAGATCAAGGGAAATAAATACACTTTTTTTTTTTCCACCCTCCCCAGTGGAAGGCTGCATGGGTTTTCCAAGAGGTGAGCAGGGAGGAGAGTTTGGGGTTTGTGTTTTGGAGAGTTTGGTGTGTGAGGCCAAAAGTGGCATTTCACTTACAGAGCAAAGGTCCTAAAGATTTGTGTTTCCTCCCCAGGCTGCCAAGCACAGCTGTTCTAAGCGGCCAGGGAACAGAGACAGACCCTGATCCAAACTGGGCAGCTTCTGCACCAGGAGCATCTCTGCTCTCTTGGCAGTTCTAGAAATCTGGGTTAATGCTGTGGCCATTCTTGGTATCTGGAGGGAATCTGGGCTCCTTTTTGAGTCCAGACAAAGGGGAGAAAAGAGATAAATGCCCAGTCTTGTTCAAGCCACGTGATGCACCAAAAAAGTGGCGTCGCGCTATGGCCCCAGAAGGATCGGCCCCTCATAACAAACCCTGAACTTCTGCAGTGCAGTGGGGCTGTAACCCTGCACTGTTACCCTGTGGGGCGATGGCTCGCTGAAGCTTAGCCCAGAGGAACCAAACTAAAAATCTGCCCTAAGCACCAATGAGGACAATGAGGCTCCTCCTCCCTCTGTGCAATGCTCCCTCTGAACTCTCCCCTCTGCCTGCCCCATGGTGCCCAAAGAGCAGGAGACAACCAGTGTGAACCAGTGCCATAATGCGCAGCCATTGCCAGACTCATTGCAAGGTGGGGCTGCAGATGCTCCCTGTGCACTGTGGCACCAAGACCCAAATCCCAGCAGCCGCAGGACCTGCTGGCATGGCTTGGTGGTGGGAGCAGGTGAACATGTCAGGCAAATTGAGGTGATCATCCCCCCTCTAATTCTAATGAAAACAAGGGGAGAATGGGCTATGTAAGGAGTTAACAGTAAGGGAATGAGGCAGGCTCTTCCAAAGCCTGAAACAGAGCTTCTGAAGCTGCATCCTGCCATGAGTTACTGTCCAGCAGCCTCCTCTTCTACCTGTCCCAAGAGCCATGGTTGTCCTAGTACTTGGGTCAACAGGACAAGTGTCCCCTCTCTGTCACTGCCACCCCCAGCTGCTGCAGAGGCAGTGTGGAGGAGGATGCACTGGCAGAGAACGTGGCTGCCACTGTGCTAAAATGAACACCCCACTCCTCAACTTCATGTCTCACAAGCCCCAAAGCCAAGCCTGGAGCCCACAGACAGGGGAGGGATAACAGAATGCACAGGCAGCAGGGACAGGGGACACAACCCTGTTGGCTGTGACACCACAGTCCTGGGCTGGAAAGAGGCAGGGTAGAGTCACTACCCTGTGCATTTCCAGGCATTAAACTGGGCTCTAATGGCACTTGGATGCATTGGATTATTTTTTAGCAGCAGTTGCAGGAGGATTTTGGGTGAGAAGCGAGGGCAGCCCTGGATCCAGCACAGCCAGAGGCATCTAGAAAAGACTGCTCTGGAGTGCTGATGTTCTGCCACAGTATCACTGGAGCAGTTCACAATTGGAGAATAAATAAAAACCTGGAGGAAGTAAGCACTGAGACATGGGACTGGCAGGTACCCTGGTAGGTGGGTTTGGGGGAGAGTGAGAGCATGATTCATTTTTAATTCTATGATACAACTTTAAAGAAAGGGCTGAGGTCATCGAGCTGGACCAGACAGTTCCTAATGGTTGAAGGAGAAACGAGGTGCTCCTCCTGCAGAGCCACCTTTGTAGTCTGAACCTGCAGCACCAGCACCAACCCACTAACATACAATGCTTGGAAAAACAGAGATTTGCTCCCAGGAAGAAAACATTAAAACTCCTGGATTTCTGGTTCAATAGCCGGTCTGTCTACACTTACTGCTGCAGGGGAACATCCCATGTCCCAGAGCTGAGTCGTGGTGGGGAGGGTCCTGTGCTCTGTGCAGGTTGGTCCTGCCTGGAGGCAAAACTGCCAGGTCTGCAGCTCCCACAGTTCTAGCAGCACCACCAGCTCTTTAGGTAATTTCTGCGATCTCAAACATTTAACCCCATCCCATGGCTGGCATTAGAAATAATTGCAAGAAACAGCTACAACAAAGGCTGCCGATTTTTTTCTCATTTGCTCTACATATGGGAACCCCTGTCTCCTTCCTTCAATGTCTCACATGGCAAACACTCTTCTGCTTTTGCCACTGACCACAAATCCACGGAGGAGATGCTTTTCTTCAGCAGAAGGGAAATTCCCTTTGCATTCCCTTCCAGCTGATGGGAATTACTGTGTGCAGGCAGCAAGGACACAGAGGACGAGGGTGCTCTGTTTACCAGGGCTGTCTCCCCTGTGACCTGGCCCAGAGCAGCATCCTGCTAGCCTGAGCCTGGGGCTACTTCAGCGTTTCAGCAGGCAAATGGGGCTGAACTCCTCTTTTGGGGCCCAAAGGAGCCGTAATGCTTACAGCAGCCAACCTGGCAAGTGGGTGCTTCGAGCAGCATTCCCACAAGGACCAGGGAATCAGGTACCTGTAAAATGTTTTTCAAGTTACAAAACAGCAAGTGGGAATCCTTTGGGAATAAAAAAAGAAGCTTATTACTGTAACTACAGAAAGCTAGTTTAAATCCTCAGGACACTGAAATAGAAGCAAAAAGCCAGCCAGAGCAGGGGGACTCTAAACAGCAGCCTCCTATGGCATCTTCCCAAAGGTGCTGTGCAACAGACACTGCCTCTGCCACAGCCACACAAGGAGGGAAGAAGCAACCAGCCCCCCCAAAATGAAGGATGAAAGGAGTCCTATTTTTGGCATAATCTTTTAGGGTTCGGAGGACCCCAGTTGAAACCACTGGGTGTGCCTAGAGAGGGATGTGGCACCTGGTCAGCTCTTCTATGGTATAGGCAGAGGACAGAGCTGGACGGAGGGGGAGTGACATGCTCCTGCTCTGCTCTCACACGTATTTCAAAATTTCAGTCCTGCCAGATGCCTGATGGGCATCTCTGTCCATGTCTGCTCCAAAATCCACCCACACTTTGTTTACAGAATTTTGCAGAAAGCTAAAAATGGATGAAAACAAAACCCCAAGGGAGCCCAGGGCATTAACCAGCTGTTTTGCAACTCTCCTGCTCTGCGCAGCTGGGACAGTGCTGAGATGGGCTGGCCGTGGCCATACTGAAGCTGTGCAGGCAGGGGAGGAGGTGTGTGGCTGCCTTCCCTCTGCCACTCCTTGCACCTTGGCTGCAAAACTTACGCACTCTCAGCTGGGAGGAGATGCCAGGGGTTTGTGTTCCCTTGTGGCCAGGCCCTCCGCAAACTCGGGGCATGCAGAAGCACAGGTCATGGCTGTAAGAGAATTACAGAGCAGGGGGAAGCTATTCCATGTAATCTGCAATAACAAGGTAACATTCATTCCCAGGCTTTGAACCTGAAATGACCAGTGCTGTCTAGAGAGACCAAGAAAGGATCTTAGCTTATATATGTGCCAAAGAGGTATAGAACCCTAAAATTCATATCCTAAAATGAGAATGTACTTTGATACATACTTCATCCATTTCCCCGTCATATAACAGGGGCTGTGTATTCCTCTTTGCTCACCAGAGTGTCTGCAGAGGCTATTACTGCTGCAGCCAGGATTTGCTGATCAGCCTCCAGTGCATGTCTCACACTGCAGAACCCCGTTCCTTCCTTCACCTTTGCTAAATTAAGCTGGTAGCTCAACCCAGCTGTGCTTCATGAGGATTAAATAAAGAAGGAGGCCAAGGATAGAGTAACTCAAGATTATCTTCACAGTCAAGTGTTTCCCTTCCAGGTGCCCCAGGAAGGTCCCACAGCCTTGCTGAGGATGCGCAGACTGTTTCCGTACCGGTTCAGTGCTGCCAGGATTCCTCAGGGATATTGCTGGCCCTTGACATATGGCAGGATACAGACAAGACAGACAGATGTGCTCATGGGGAGAAGATATGGAAATCTGGAGGCAGGTTTGCACATTTCAGCCAATGTTAACACACCCCAGCGCATGCTACAACATGTAAATACTATTTGGCAAAAGATTAGTGGATTTTTCTCTCCTGCTGATAAAAAAGTTTAATCCAATCCAATGTTTGCAGGCAGGACTGGAACAGGTAAGTTATATGCCTTAAGCTGCTTACTGAAGATGTCCACAACAGTCAAAGTAACAGAGAGAGAAGAAATCCTCATCAGGAAATGACTTCTTGTCCATAACTGAATGCTGCTGGGGGACACCTTCTCTCGGGAATTAGAAGCAATGCTCAGCCTGAAGCCAAACAAAGAATTTCTCCCTTGTCATTATCAGAAAATACCAGTTATCCAGTGCTGATGGGAACACTTGGGCTCAGTGAATACTGTGCCAGTGCAGGACCCAGCACCTCCTACTCAAGTTGCTGACCTCTCAATTAAGGAGTTTGGACGACCTGGTGCTCTTGAACAGTTGTGTGGGTATATGGATGGCGAAAACCACAAGGATGGGACTAACCCCTCTGGCCACAGTAGCTGATACCACCATTACATCAAAACACATGGTGATTCTTGGGGGCCTTTCTCAGTAGAGAGGCTGAGCATCAAAAGATTTTTTAAGTACCGGGGGTTTGGAGGGGTCATGCTACCCACCCTTGCTGGGATGGTGTGACTGGGACAAATGCATCCCCTGGGATAGTAGGCTAAGCATGGAGGCTGGGCAGGGAGAGGTGATCTGTTTGAATTAAAAAGAAGAACGAAAATGCTTTGGTGTTCACAACAACAAGCAAAACTTTGTTATATTCCTATGTGCACAACTAAAAAAGAACATATTAATTCTTTTGCATCACTCAGCACTCCCCCTATCCCTGCTTTTCCCCTACCTTTCCCACGCCTGTCACTAAGAGGGATCTCTGCAGACCCTGCACTGCCACAGCATGGATGTGTGGGACAATGCCAAGACCCAGATGCCTTCTGGAATAGAGGAGCCTGGGCTGACCCCATGGCTGCTGCAGACCAGCACGGCCTGAAGCCCTGGCCCTTCTGCAGCCAGGCAGTCACGGCAACATCAGCTCACACAGGGAGGGGTGCCCTTTGTAAGAAAAAAAATTCAAGCTTTGTATAGCAGAGCTGAAAAAAGATGGGAAACCGCTTCTCAGAGCCAGGCTCTGATCAAGCACATGCAGTTCAGCATTTAATGTCCCAGACAGCTTCCCAACCTGCACGGGATGTCAAGAGTCACACTACTAAACCTTCACCTCATAGACACACTGAGACTTGAGGGGCAGCCAGTGGGGGAATGTGTCAGGAGCTCATGCCTGAGGACAGCAAATCCTGCAAATACAATGCAATTGTATTGCATTTGCAGAGCTATTGGCAGAGTTCTGAGCAGAGCTGCTCCCTGGCTTGCCTCACCTCTCTCAAGGGTCTACACATGCCAGAGAACATCAAGAGCACCAGGGAAACAACTGGGTGCTCAGGGAGCTATGCTGGAGCCTGAGCAACCTCCTCTGCCACACTCCCTTATGCCGCACTGTCTAATTTTCTCCCAGTGCTGACAGGACAAAACATCATGCTTCAGAAAAATAAAACCTGATACACTTCTGTTGGATGCTTTGATTGGCTAAAGCAATCAGGACCTCCCAGCAATCCTTCAAGTGTCAGTTCTAAAAGTCCCCACACCCAACTGTGCATGGCAAGTCTGAAAAAGTAAATCCCTGCTCAGTGTCATATGCTACCCCACAGCAGGACCTGACACCAACAAGGTTTTCGTGAGAGAGGAAGATTGATTCATCTCTGACCAGTAGCATTTCCTGCCTGTGCCCTGGGAATGGTAACAGAGAGCCTGGAGTTTCAAACACATTTTGAAGCAGCAGTATAATATTTGTATGATGAGTATGCTTTATAAATGGCATTGTCATTAAGTGAGTCTTAATACTTATGTTACCCACTGCAGGTGCCACCATCTCTGTGCTCCAGCAAAACCAAATATTTCCATTATGGCCTCCCCATGAGAGAGGCTGATACATGCCATCTAAAGCACAGCATTGCAGAAACTCCGAACTGACTTCAATGCCTGGAAAGAAACTGAAGGCTGCGCAAACTTGTGCAAGGGTGCATTTGGGGGACAGCCTGAAAAATCAGCAACCTCAAAGTGCCAAAAGGTCAGTGGCAAGGCAGAACACCCGCCCTTCCCCCCCTTCCTTTGGTGAAGTGTAACTGAAATAGAAAAACAGGATGTTTCCCTACATGGATCCTAACAGCAATCCTGGTCAGCAGAAATCTCCAGTGGTGAGATGCAAAGACCACACACTTCTAGTGACTGGGTTCAAGCAGCCTCTTCTGCTTTTAACAGGAAAAGACCCTCCAACACTTCCGTCTATTTAAAAATAAGCCACCTATTTCAGCTCCTCACAGGCTGTGATGTGATGTGAATTCCCTAACAAATACCAGAGCCCTGCACTAGACATGGGCTGCCGCTGCCCGCCTAGCCCCAGGCAGACACATCCTCCAGGCAAGCTTGTACCGGCCCCCAGCCTCGTGCAGAGATGCTGGGGAAGGCCACCAGGAACCAGCTCGGAATGCTGGTGCCTAGCCCAGGCCACCCAGAAGCCCTGGCTGCAGGGGGCCTGGAGGAGCTTCTGCCTTGCCTGGGGGAAGGCAGGTAGCAGTGGCACTGTGGTCTGTGCTTGCAGGAGCTGGAAGCCCCACTGGAAACCTCCAGCCAGGGCCTGGGTAGGCACTGTGCAAACAGACCTGCCCTACTTACAGGCTGAGGCAATTTAGGGCAGCAACTAAAATATATAGATAGAAAAAGGAGTGAATTTCCTACAGTCTCTGTGCTTGAGGCACCAAACTGTAGAGGATCAGAATTTTCTGAAGCAGGGATGGAAATCCAGTGCTGCTCCCAGCAAGCAGAGGAGCCCCAGCTTTGCTCCAGGTCAGCTCCACTGCTGCTCTTCACTAAACACGTGTAGAGAAAAAGCAAGAGTGGAACTAATATTCATATTGCCCATTACTTGAATTAAAAATATATGGTGAATGAATGTGTGTATATAATACTCACTACATATGAATGTATGCTCAGAGTATACACACATATACTCACACTGTATATGCATGTGAACCTGTATTGCTTGAGTGCCCACACCATGTACAGGATACAACCCTACAGACACAAACACAGGTATTTATAGGTTTGCAATAGAGACACACTAAGGATTTCAGTGGAAACTCTATACATTAAGATGAACATATGCACACACTTGCTCAGTAGAAAGGAATTTGTAGTCAAATCCTAATTGGGTTGAGAGAAAAAGACAAAACCCCATTTAATAATACACACAACTTGGAAAGGTTGAGGCTTCTAAGAAAACAAACACCCTGGAGAAAGACAGAGGGTGCATAAGGGCCATGCTCTCCTCCCCTGCCTACCCCTTTCTGCAGGGCTGGAAACACTTTTGCATTTTGCTGTTTGGTGACTTTTTGTGCAACGAGAGGAGAGAGGGCACGGGGAGCAGCCTGCAGCATTGAGGCAATCCCTCATTAGCAGCGGCCATGGCCAGGTGGAACTGCCCAGAGAGCTGAGCAGGGATGCTGAGGGCAGCACTCGCAGCTGACAGGTAATCCAGGCACCCAGCCCAAGGGCATCCCACTGAGGCAGGTTCCTCCTTTATCCACACAGTACCAAACAGCATACTGTCAGGGATGCTCAGACGTATTATCATAAGGTATTTAAAAAAAGGAAAAGACTCTTCAATTTTTTTCCCACCCCAAAGACTGGGTGCTGAGAGAGTGGGAGCTGTGGAGCAGCTTTAAGAGCCCCCTACTTTGGGTTCACTAAGCACTGTGGTGTTAATACTGTGGTGGTATTATTATTACTACAAAAATTTTTAACACAGCTCCTACAGACCCCTTCCTGCAGTGCTCACAAGCAGCAGTGCTGTGCAAGCTTGCATTGATCCTGACTTCAGGCTGGGTGCAGGGACAAGGTTCTACCAATTCTGGCCACACTTGGAGTATCTCAGTTCCCACCAGCAAAAATATGAAGGGAGCACTAAAGGGAAAGCATCAAGTTGTCTGAAACAATCTCCTTGGATGTCAGGACAAAACGATAAAAGGAAATAAAAAGGTGAAGCCAAGGATGGTGGAAGTGTCAGAGTCCCTCAATGGCATTTTACATCCTGTGAATTTTTCAGGCCAACTTTCCCATGTCGGGACATCAACCTTCCTTTGGAAGGTTTGAAATACCACAAAGCCTTCTACAGATTTCACAAATATAAGGCTGACTCCCTTGGGAAAAAATTTAAATTAAAAAAATCAGCCTCTAAAATAGCCTGAGTGCAATGTTAGAAAATTAAAACCAATATTTTTTTTACTTTCATATAAGGCTCAGTAAAGTTGTTGCTTGTTTCAAGTTAATTCCTTCCTATCCGTGTCGCAGTCCTTTGGAAGCAGCAGTGGGATGTGCAGAGCAACACACAGTACTCTCTGATGCTGAAACTAGAATTTCCCAAAGGTTGACAAAACCCCAGAGTAAAAAGAAGACCCTGTCCTGGTGACTCTTGTCATGGTGGCACCATCTATGCACACAGCGAAAGCTCAGGCTCAACTCAGCCAACCAAAAACCCTGGTTGGCAACTCAGTACCTGTACAGCAACTCAGTGCTCCACCACCCCCCGCCATGCCACCAATCTGCCATCCCAATGAGTAACCCTCTGACAATATACGGGGTGAAAAGCTACTGCTGGCCTTGCTGCCCACCCCAGCCCAGCTCAGTGCCCACAACACTGGGCAGAGTCACAGCAAATATCTCCGAGTGTTTTCAACACTGCACCATGCAGCCTGGGCCTCTGTCCTTGCGGCAGGAGACCAAAGCATCTTTCCAAACATCCAGAGATGCACAGTGCCACATATAGAATAAATGTTTAGTCCAGAAATCTGGAGTGAATATAAACATATCATGGGACAATTCTGAAAACCCATGTAAAGGAACAGCAAAACATCCTGTTTGGTAAAGCACTGAACATGTGCCTCAGTGTTCCTCAGCAGGGATGCTTTAGCTCCACTAGGGCCAACCAAGGAAAGTCATCCATGTTTTTTCCCATGGATCCTCCAACTCCTTGTCTAGATGCCACACAACATCCCACTGGTGAAAAATCAGATTTGAAACTCAGTGTTTGAATCCAGCAGCATCAGAAACCATAACTGCTTGGCCCTCCAGTACTGTGAATGCAGAACTAATCAGCAAACTGTGTCTGTGTCCTACACACTGGTACAAACCATGCCCATGACATGATCCCAGGTGCTTGCTTACTGCCTCCAGATTAATGCAAAACCCTGGCTCACAGCTGTATATGGCACAACCTCAGGAAAATCCTGCTAGAGGCTGTCTCTGAAGCATGGCTGGAAAGCCCTCAGGAAAATGGCAAGATCTGCAATCTCTTTGTCAAGACTGAAGTGGAAGAAGTCAAGAAACACAAGATATACTGGGGCTGCTAATCACAAAAACAAGGTCCTCTGCAGACAGCTTCTCCTTTCACCACCCCTTACTGCAGGTCACACATGAGGCAGACTGCTGGCACCCCTGTCTAGGGTAACACTCCTCTCCCGGCACTGGTCCCTGCTGTCCTCCACGGAGCTGGCAGCAGCCATGGGCACAACCTGGACACAGGTGCCACTATAGGCCTTGATGCCTGGCTCCTGCTGGCCCTCAGCTGTGGTTCAAGCCAGAAGCAAACACACTACTGCTGCCCCATGGGAAAAGCCCCATCATCTTCCTGTGACAGGACTAGATGCTAGCAGGTTTTATGCATTTTCAGCACTGTTCTACTTTCCCCAAGAAGCAGCATTTTCCACCTGTGTGATGGAGGAGCTGATGAAAAACCACAGGAGGGTGCCTGCAAGACTCAGGCACCCTCTTGGCCCTGGCAGGGACAACCTGCTGTGGCTCTTGGCCAAGGTGGCCTGGGATGTGCAAGAGCAGCTACCCTACCCAGGGACTCTGGGCAATCCTTTATTT
Source organism: Gymnorhina tibicen (assembly GCA_013399875.1). NCBI lineage: Eukaryota > Metazoa > Chordata > Aves > Passeriformes > Artamidae > Gymnorhina > Gymnorhina tibicen. The sequence continues at coordinate 79,106 of VXAZ01003898.1, forward strand.
CCCCATGCATGCACAGTGGATGGGAAAAAGCCTGAGGGGACAGGAGAAAAGAGGCCTCTTGCTGGCCCTGGGACACAAGGGCTGGGGGAAGGCTCTGATGTGGGGTAAGGGGGCAACAGCTGTCCTGGAGCAGGGGACATGGCAGGAGAATACTGGGAGCAGTGAGAGAGTGACTGGAAAATATTGACCAAAACCGGCCAAGTTTCAATGCAGACACAAGTCTGGGTGACACCACCTGCCAGGAGCTGGCCAGAGCTGAGCCTCCCCTGCCCAGGCTTTTCAGAGCAGCCAGGCTTTTACTGCAGGGAGGAAGAAAAAGGGGAAATGTCAAACAACTGGATATTTTCCCTTTTTCCAACACCAAACTGTTCTGTCAGGGGAAACAGAACCCTTTGCATCCTATCTCAACACAGGCAATGAAGGACAGTCCTCAGAAAGTCTGATGCGATGAGATAAGCCAGCACTATGCTACTTTTTTTCTGTTTAATTCCGTATTTCATTTTGTTTCTGGTTTTCTGGGCTCTCTGAGCCAGCAGCCTGTCCATTTGCTCTTGGCCCAACCCACTGCTCTTGCAGCGTGCCCACGGCCATCCATGCTGTCAATGGGTGTCCCCAGGCAGCTCCTTCCACACTGAGAGCACAGCCAGGGTACACTTCACCTCGGAGCTGAATATCAGGAAACCATATGAACTCCCTTTCCTCCTGCCCCTCATTCATAAATTTAATAAAATAACAATAACAATAATAATAATAATAATAATAATAATAATAATAATAATAATTAAAACAAAGGCTTATTGGAGCTGTTTCTGCTCAACTTTCCACAGTCTCTTTTCATGTTACTCTCTGTAATCAGATTTTTCAAGAAATACTGTGAGAAAAAAAGAATAATGATAATAATAATTATAATAATAATTATTATAATAATAAAAAGCATCTGGAACCAGCTCAGAAGATTTCTAATGCTTTTCAGTTTGACTGACTTGGAGTGCATTGACCACACCATTTATATTTTCTTCAGGTACCTGCAAGAAAACAAAAAAAGGTCATGTTCCAGAAAAAGTGACAACAAGGAAGGGAGGCAGAGGACAAAGCCAGACCAATCCCAAGGAGGCAGATACTTTGCTGTTTTTTGCTGACACCTGAACTCCACTGAGAAAGGGCTCTATGTACAAGGACACCCCTGTTCACCCATGGTACCCCCGGAGCAAACACTGTAAGTGAGATCCAGATGGTTTGCTGTTGTATGGTGGGTGCTGGTGGGGAGGCAACTATTTTGGGTTTTCTCTCTCCTCCTCCTCTCCCTTCCTTTCTCTTCCTTTTGTTGGTGAAGCACGTGTATGCCAGGAGCTCACTCATACACAGTGCCCGTGCTGATGGATTTATGTGGCAGACTAAGGGCTCCATGAGGCTCTCAGGGGCACCTTACAGGTTTGGGACCTGTAAGTGTGGATGGGAATACCATGGTGGGTGACAGGAGAACATGCCCATCAAAAGAGGAAGAGAGCTACCAGTCTGCTTGTGGTGCATCTGTGCTTTCTTATCCAGTCTTGTGAGGAGACTTAACCATAGAAGTCGGTATTATTAGTGGGTGTCTTTTCACACTTACTGCAAGAAAAAACCTCTTGTAACAGATGCAAAAGACCTCAGAGCGACTGTCATTGGTAGAAAAGAACATCACAAGTAAAGTTACATCTGACAGAAGAAGTGTGTCTGACCACTACATAAACTCCAAGACACTTCAGGGAACAGGCAGCTCTTGAAAAGTGGGAAGAGGACTGAGGGAAAAATAAATTATCTGTAAGTTGCTGAAAGAAGCCAAAATAATTTATGTCAAGTAAATTGAAGAAGGAACTGTCTCCTCTACAAGGTATTTAAGGCCAGGAGTATAATACCTGAATTCACTGGACACTCTCAAGACCTCAGACAGTGGAAATGCAACCAGACTGTGTCTTTCTGCAAGCTTTTAACAAAACTGAGAAGAAACCCCATGAGAAATAACAAGAAAAATGTTCAATTTCCCAGTAGGAAGATGGAATAATAGCAGTCAACTCTGATGATGTGTAAACAAAAGTCCTTTGGAACGGAAGAAAATAATCTTAAAACAAGCATACAGCAAACTCTTCTGATTTAGAAGAAAAACCTGAGGACGCATCTACCATAGGGAACAGGACTTTGAGACAGGACTCTCCACTGCCTCCCCTTCGTAATTTTTCCCAGTACACCGAACACTGCAGTGAAAGAAGCTGTTTGACTCTTTTCCTGTACATAACATAATGAGAAAAGGCATAGGAGTCAATTTTTTAAACCACACTCCTCTAGTCAGCCCTAGCGATGCTCAGTGGTATGGGTCTCTCCATATGCTTCATCAACACTGGACAGAAGCAGGAGGAAGCAGCACCGGCCAGCTCTGGCCAGCTGGCTTTGACCTGCATAGACCCATCTCCTGCATGAAACACAGTGGTCCTTCATTGTGTGCAAAATGCTTGACCCCCTTAACGGCACAGAAATGGTATCAATCACCCCAGAAATGTTTCGGCAGGGTTTTCTCCAGGACAGATGTGCAAACAATTTTGCTTTGTAGGACCTTTGCTTTGCTAGTTTGCCACCTTCCCCTGCCCCTCCCTGCCCCTTGGAAATGACCCCTGTCCCAAGGCAACTGGTGCACTGTGCTCACTTCTCAGGTAGTGTGCAGATCAAAGCACCGACCACGAAGGAAGAAGCAAAGCTCCAAATTACATCCCAGACACAGCTCCAGCCTCTTCAGAAGCAAAATGCTGGTGAAGGAGAGCAAGACACCTGTGAACATGAGGCAGCAAGAGCAGAGTACCTGAAAAGGCAACTCTTCTTCCTTGCTCTCTCTAGAGGGAGCTGGTAACTGTGGCTCTCTCCAGCCTGACCTTACATCACCCAGGGGACATACCAGAGACCTGGAGGTTCCCATCTCAACATTGTCTCCCAAAGGGATTTTGTCTCAAGGACGTCCTGATTACCAGGGCAAACATCTACAGCTACAGCATGGCAGGAAGACTAGAGTATTAACACCCAGGTCAAATAAAAATTAAGCAACAAAACTCACCTTAAGATGCACAGGAGAAAAAAGATCAGATCAAAGGGAACAACAAGCTTTTATACAGTGGTCTAAATTGTTGACAACAGGTACTGAGCTTCCTTAATTAAAGAAAGGGAGAATTTGGAGAAAGGTTTCAAGATACACTTAGACCTTGAGAAATGTCACTATAAGCCAAGGTATCTGGGTAGCAAGGTTAGGGAAAACATGACAAAATCTACATCAGGGTCTTGGCCAGCAAAACCACCCTAGAGCCAACAAGCATCCAGCCCAGCCAGCATATCGGGAGCAAAGTCAGGCAAAACAGGACTTGAAATGCACCTTCCAAAGGATGGAAGGTTTTGACAACTAGAACAGCACTGTCCAGGTGAAAAGGCTTTTAAAACCATACATAAAGAAAACAGCAAGTAGCAAAGAAAAACACTAAAATACTTCTTTAAGTAAGGAAGACCTGCAGATCTGCATGGCCCCCATAATACCCTGCCAGCTTCTCAGAGGCAGGATCTGTGGGGCCTGGAGGCAGCAGGATGAGGCACTTAGAAGGTGGAGCTGCCTGCAGAGTCATTGCAATTCATAAGTTTTCAGATAAATATCTATTTTAACTGACAGGGCTGAGCTCTCCATATATGGCTTGACATGTAGAAGCACTCTGCACCTTGTGCTCTGCACAAAAAGTGCATACCTGGGGCCACACAACGGGCAGAAATGTGAGGCAAGCTAACAGTATTGATTTTTAAATGGTGTTTTATTAGCTTATCAGCACAATTAATATTCAAAAAAATAAGACAAACATATATAACACTTTGACCTTTGCTATCTGAAATAATACTTACTTTTACTCTTTACACACATGACCTATCAGCTGTGAATGGTTCACACCAACTGTGAAAAACCAAAGTAATTAAAAAAACCCCCAAGCCTGCTTTGATCTCACTAGAGCTTTTACATGTCAAAGGTAGGACCTGAACAGTGAATTTGCAAGTAATGGAAAGAGAAGTATAATGCAATAAAGGGCACATTTAAGAAAAAAAATGAATAATATAAAGCAGCTGACTCCCTCCTTCAGGACCAGAGAAATGGGTTCCAAGACAAATGCCATCCTGTTTGTGGCTACAGGCATAGCAATTTTCCCCTTCTAGGGGAATTCCTCATTTTTGAGGGTATCCTCTTCACAAAGGAAGAGCAAAGGTAGGCCTGGAAAGTAAAATAGCCATCAGTATAAAAAATGAAGAGAACAATCCAAGGATGGCAAGACCCTCGTGTTGATGACTGTGCTGCAACTGCTTATGGGCACTCATGAGAACAAACATGGGAACAACTTTATCTGCTTCAAAATCACCTTCCCTTGCTGTGCTGGCAATTATTGCTTGTTTATCAAAAAATAGGAAGATGCAGGGACAGCAGAGCTAATAGATGGGTCTCAGAAAGCAAAGGTTAGGACAATGCAGGCACCAAGAGATGAAGGCAGGGGTCTGCTACTGGTAGACTGTCCAAAAAGTTCCCTACACACAAAGGCACCTGTGATGACCTGCCCTTAAGAGGAAGGAAGCATCTAAGGAAGCACCTTCCCCTTAAAGGTGGGTTGTCACAGCACTGTCCTGAGAGTCTGGAGCCTGCAACTATTTTTGGAAGCAAATTGAAGGGGTTTGTGGCTGTTTCTAATAAAAGATACAGATACAATGGAAAAGGCTGCTCAGGGAGGTTGTGAAGTCTCCATCACTGCAGGTCTTTAAGGACTGAGACCAGCCTTTTTGAAGAACAACACTCACTGACACAGCTTTGCTTTGGGTAGGGCTGGGCTCGTTTCAGGAGCCTCTGACCCAGGGCAGTGACAGCCAGGAGGCTGGAGACAGGAGTTTGCTGGGCTACACTGGAGCAAAGGCACTCCAACAAGCTATCCAGATGACAAGTGACATTCTCATGATGAGTTTTCTCCCAGGGAAAAGATTTCCCCTAGTCCAAAGAAGCTGTATTCATACTCACCAATGCGTGATCAAACTTGAAAGTACTGATGTAGTAGGCTGGGATGTCGGCTGCAGCCAAAGGCTCAGAAATCTGAGCGACAATTCCACATTCATCTGTGGGGAGATGAAAAATCAAACATTGTCTAGAGGGGCTTGCAAAAGTCTCAGGGCTCACCAGCTCCATGCCTACATAAGGAGAAGTTTGTCTTCACAAACTCCAATCAGAAGGGATCTCTGTAATAAAATGTATTCTTTCTCACAGAAGCAAGTTTTTGGGTCACAGCAGTACATTGCACATTTCATTTTATTACCTTCTTTTTGCTACAGAGAAACGCACATTCTCCAAAGACACAAAACCATTAGAACTGGAATGATTTAGAGGTCCAAAGAAAGGCACTGAATGATGTTCAAGAAAAAAGCACCAAACTCAGCCCCATATATCTTTAACACCCATTTTTCTGTTGTTGAACACTTGGCCCTGCATCTCTGAAAGAGGAGATGCTGACCCATTAGTCAGCCTGGACACATGGTTCCTAGGCTGCAGCCCACCACAGCCCCTGAAACAGGAATTCACACCAATTTCACCACAGAATCATCATAGAATGTTAAGGGGTTGGAGTGGACCTTAAAGATGCTCTAGTCCCAACCCCCATGCCATGGGCAGGGACACCTCCCACTACAGCAGGCTGCTCAAAGCCTTATCCAACCTGGTTTTGAACACTGCCAGGGTTAGGACATCCACAGCCTCCCTGGGCAACCTGTGCCAGAGTCTCACCACCCTCACAGGGAAGAATTTCTTCCTGGTATCTGACCTAAATTTCCCCTCTTTCCATATGTACTCATTCCCCCTTGTCCTGTGCCTGCAGGTCCTGGTGCAAAGTCTCTCTCTGGCTTCCCTGGAGCCCCTTCAGACCCTGGAGGGTGCTGTGAGGTCTCCACACAACCTGCTCTTCTCCAGGCTGAACAGCCCCAACTCTCTCAGCCTGTCTCCATAGGGGAGGTGCTCCAGTCCTCTGATCAACTTCCTGGCCTCCTCTGGACTTGCTCCAACACTTCCATGTCCTTCTTATGTTGGGGACACCAGAATTGTGTGCAGGACTCCAGCTAGGCTCTCATAAGAGCAGAGAAGCAGAATCACCTCCTTCAACCTGCTGACCATGCTCCTTTGGATGCAGCCCAGGATTCAGTTGGCCATCCGGGCTATTTGGTTGGCTTTCTGGGCTTTAAATGAAATTTAAATCTGTCTTACTTGTTGCAGATCAGTGGTACACTGTTTTCAGATGAAACCTGGAGTTTCACTGATCCAAATTCAACATTTCAACTTGATTTTAAATTAACATATTTAACATCAAATATTTAGGGGCCTGGTCAGTGTCCTGATGTGCCATCAATGACATACCATGCCATTTCTATGTATTTGCCTCTAAGATGCGTAAAGAGAAGGTACATGAAAATTTCCTTTTCGCTACTTTTGGTGATCTGGTGTAGAAGTTGCAATTAAATATAAAAATTGGCTCAACATTTTTCAGAAATGTTCTTGAAGCTTGTATTTTGTAACTGGTTCAGAGCCCACAGGAAGGAGCCATCGCATTTCCTGAAGATCAGGCCTTTGTTGCAGTATTCAGATCAGACCTTTAAAATTGCAGGGGACATAGAAATAACAAGAACACTCCTGCAGACATGAAGCATTTGCTCTGTGCTACTTAGGACCAATATTCTTTTGAGTAGAGAAAACATGTGCAGGACTGGATGTGAAACCCATTTGTGAACAAGACTTCCCCTTGGATTGCTATAAATCTATGAAGTCTACTAGAATCACAGAATTACCCAAGCACTGCACTGGAGTATAACACTGACCACTGCTTTCAGTAATCTACAATGCATTTCCATGCCACCTTTTTGTCCAGTTTTTCTCTTTAAACAGAGCCCCAGCTGGAGCCACCTCCAAAGTCCAGCAGATGAATGCAACGTAGCTGGAACTGTGGAGCGTGTAGCACTTTCAGGAGTATACTCAGAAGTCAAACTTAATAGAGTCAGACTTCTGTTTGAAAATCTCAGCTCACAAAGTCGTATTAAGATGCTGGCTCTTAAAAAGCATCAGCCCCAGATGGATTTTTCCATACCCCTTGAAGGCCCTCAGGTGACTGACTGTCTGCACACCAACTGATCCCCCAAATGTTACTTACCAAAGCCAAGAGGCTGCCCACCAATCCGCACCATCTTCCAGAGCTCACCAGATGCACTTGTAAACAACAAATTATTAGGAAATCTGTAAGAAAAAAGGAACACCAAACATAGCAATTAAAACACAGCAGTGTGTCAGATTCTGCCTGTGGGGGATCTGCTCTTCCTGCATCCTTGAGATGTTTGAAGCGAACTATAATGGGGCAGTAGCTTGGGGAAACTGGGAAAACTCAAGGCAGGTGGGGCAGATACACCTGCCTGACTCTCCAGGTGTCCTATGGCAAATCAGAATCTGCTGCTGGAGGTGGGCATAGGTACCCAGAGAGGCATGGGAAAAAATTTCTAAGCAACAGGCTGTGCCCCAGCTTTACAAACATTGAGACTATGATGGTTTGATTTGAGCTGCATTTGGAAACACCTAGGGATGGAATATGTTTCCATACCTGTTCTCAGGAATGTGAACGGTAACCACTGGTTTTGTGTCTGAGTACCATCAGTGCTTTTTTCCATACCATCCTGGGAGGTCCCTGGGACCACTGCAGAGATCTTTATTTCTTAGCAGGGGAAAGTAGACAGGAGGCTAAGAGACTTGCCCAAGGTCAAGCAGGCAGCCTGTGAGAGCAAAGAACTGGCCCCCCAGGTTTTCCACACCACAGGCTGAAGCTCCAGCCCTCTGGCTCCTCTTGAAGACAGACAAAGGTTTACTCCAATAAGAAAGTAAGTTTCCAAAGAAACTTTCGAGAGGGCAATTTATTAATTTGAAAAACAAGTCGCTGAGGCAGGGGACTTGCCTCCAAGAACCAAACCCAAACTGCACTGTATGTCAAAAGCAAATCTAAGCACTGCTGAGTACGGCGTCCTCTCTCACCTCCAGACCTCAGAACCTCCTGTGCTGCAGAGCTGCAGAAGCACAGACACACACACAAACAGAGGCTGAAGTTTTCTCACCAGTTGACTCCCTCCTTGCTAGACAAACAAGTCATGGGCTCCCACTGCACAGGGATGACTCAGGACATTATCATCATAACAAGACTCCGAACCAAGCCCTTCCGTGTGTAAAAGCAAAGCAGGAGGACCGCATCACTGATATCCCCACCCTGATTTTGGCCTTTAGCAGGAAAACTTCAAACACCTACACCAGGTTTTCCTTTTGGGTTTTGCTCTTAAATGAACAGCTAATGAACAATAGAATAAAAATGCCAAAATCAGTTTGCTCCAGTGTTCCTCTTTTGAAAGTGAGATAACTGTACATCACATTGATTTGTGATTTCACTGAGGGGTTGGACAGACAAGTCCAAAATTTGTCCTAAGATCTAACATGCCAGAGTTTACTCACAAAAGTGTCAAGGTGTACAGGCCCATGACACCCATACAAAGATGGTCCAAATAACTAACATGGAGGAGTCTAAGCTGCTTCCTGCTCCTTTGAGAACATCCCTTTTTTTTAAGGTCCAGGTTACTCTAAGACCAAAGCTCACCTCTGCTGTGTCTGGACATCCATGACCAGGGAGATGTAACCCTCAATGAGAGAAAAGGAGAAAAAGCGAATATGTCCCGAGTCTTCGTTGCCCACCACTGAGTCTTTTACTCTGAAGAAACAGAAGAGAATGACATTAACTGTGGCTAGAAGAGCACAAAAAAAGCTTTTTAAAGCAGATATAGCCAGTGAAACCAGAAACGTTCATACACTGACTTAGGGAAGTGACACTGAGTCCTGTCATATTATACTAATTTGATTTTTTTTTATTTTGCAGGTGGAAATCCAGTCCCCACAATTGACAAAACTCTCCATCTCTGCTTCAAGGTCCCCTCACAAGAGGCTGTGGGCCAGGAGCCACAGGCACCAAGGGGCAGCAATCCAGCCAGCCATACATGCTCTGGCCCTGTGTGGATATGCAGCACACTGACCACATGGCTACTCTCACCTTCACTCTGAAAACACTCAGTTTTCCAAAGCCAGCAGATGTCTTTGGGCACCCTCAATCACCTGTTTGGCTTCCACCTGTCACGACAACCCTGTTGAGCCTGTGAAACCTCCCTCCCTCAGTGCAGAGCACTGGAGTAGCACAAGGCCACAGCAGATCCCTGGGCACCCCAGAGGAGCAGTGGGAATCTGTGCCTCCAGACTCTGGGCACACCTCTCCTGGAAGCCCATCTTCCTGCAGGACCTACCCATTGGAGTAAAACATGACATCCATTAGGAGTGTAGCAACAGTGGGAAGGGTATCTGGATCCAGGCTGGTGACGCAGAACATATTACTTGGACTTGAAAGGGGATGAATGACAGGCCTCTGAACTGAAAGAGACACACACAGACACAGACTATGAAGCCACATCTGCAGCAGGCTCTTGTCCCATAAGCTGTGTTATCCATGCACTGGCAGCAGCCACAGAAAAGCTGACAGTATTTGTAAGGCAGCGCTTCATTGCTGAAGCCCTGTTGGCTCTCAGGGAATGAGGGGCCTGTGGACAATCTGCTCCCGTGCTGGTCTCCCTGAGGTATAGGGTGGTATTTTCCTGAATACCCTGCCCAGCTCTCTGCTCCTAGGGGCTTTCAGGCCATTGGGTGCATCCACATGAGATGAGGGGCAAGCTAAAGGAGGTGCCAAGAGAAACTGAAAAGCGGAAAAAAATACAGGCTTCCACCATTTAAAAGGCAGGGTTATGGAAGGCATTTCTCCAGCTGTGGTTGTTGGCAGTCCATCCTGTTTTACTTCATTTCTGGGGACCTATTTCGCCATAATATCTTGAAAAATTAAAAACCAGCTGCCACACAGCAGTTTGTCTAACACATTGCAGCCACTGCAGTGGCTGAGAAGCAGACAGCATTTAGACATGGAACTAGTAAATAGATCAACACAGCAAACTGCATACCTGTGCATTATCAACATGAGTTTCACTGTGCCCTTTCTTGATGCTTTTTTTTCTTTAAGACTCGTTTTCTTAAGCAAGGTGATTGTTAGCTCTTGACTGATGAAACTGAGTGGCATTTCATAATAACTGATCCCTGCTTTGTCTGCTTATGGGCAAAAAATTACACACGTCTGTAGGTAAACATAAAAAAGTTGTTCCTTTTCCTGATTGTGCCCTTTAGCTTGATGCTTGTTCCTCTAGCCTGCAAACATCCTAAGGTTCTTTACAGCCCTGGGCTCATTGTGGCCTTGATCCTCACTGGTACTGAAGTATGAAAGTTGAAAAACAATCTTCTCTGTGCATCACTGCAATACTTTTAGAGAACTTTTAGAGCAAACGACTTTTAGAACAAACTTTTAGAGAAGCCATTTTCCTTTGGAATAAAGCATGGAAATATGGGCTACAGACAACATTATTTTTGCAACTGCAAGGAACTATACTTTAGCCTTCTGTCCTACAAAAGGCATGTCTCCTCTAGAGAAACTAGCATTAAAAGGCCAAAATTCAGCCAAACTTACCAGCACTGCTCAGAAAGTTAAGAACCTACTCAAATCCTTGGTTGTACTGGGATAGGCTTGTAAGATTATCATCTTACAACAGGATAAATATTCACCCAAATGTTGAAAGAAGCTAGGAGGCAGGACTTCCACCCCACCCAGAGAGCCCTAATCACTGGCAATCTGAGCCTGTGCTGGTCCTTACCTAGTTTTGGTTTGACAAATCCATTTGTTATCCCAAAGTCATCGGCAGCCACTGTCTCCCCATTCACTACTCTGAGGATGGTGAACTCGGCAGCCAGCGTGTGCATCACGAAGGGTAGGTCTCGCTCACGCACCTGAAGGTGACAACAGGATTATCTGGTGATGGTGTGCACCAGAAATGACAAAACACTGCAGTGGAGGGTACATACTTTCAGTGCACAGCAAAGTGGACACATGATTTCTGCTTGAGCCAGTGGATAGTTACCATCTAGGTGTATCTTAAGAGAAGCACACTTGGTGATATCACTGTGAGTATCAGTAGCATTAAGCACCAGAGTGCTTTTATGACTGTAAAAAGAATGTGGAGATTTCTACGCGGGAGTTGCTTCACCTCTTTTCCAGCATTCCTTCAATGGCTAAGCATTGCCTGTTCTTCAGTCTTGTTTCCTCAGGAAATAAGGCAATGCCTTGTGTGCATGCACACACACGTGTCTGAGACAGAAAGACAGTCTGTCTGTCTATACCCAGAACAACTTTGGAGCATCTTGGCCATCACCAGCCAACTTGAGAGCAGACATTATGTTTCCCTAACTTTCAGAAAACCAATGTCTGAGTGATGGTGGGAAGTGCTACCAGTATCTCCACTGCAGGAGAGACTGTAGTGTGGGCTCAGCATTCTCATTAGACACCAGACAACCCATGACAACAAATACTTCATCCCATGGCAAAAGCTCCTGAGATGTCAGAGGGCCTAACTACAAGGGACAGAGCTCTGGGGAAAGCAGACTGGTACTTCTGCCACTCCCCAGACAACTTGTTCTGAGAATTGCCCAACTGAACTTTCATCTGGTGGCAATAACTCTGCCTGGTCCCCTCATGTCCTCTTACCAGGATGAAGTCCGTTTGATAGGTGGAGAGCATAAACACTGAGATGTTTTGGTCAGCTAGAGGTGCTATGACTGACTTGGCAATTTTGGTCACTCCGATGGGCTGGGAGCTGGAGAAGCCACCTCCACCAGACACCACGTTGAGGGCAAGCCATGTTGCATCGGCCACGCTCAAGTGTTCCGAGGAAGGAAGCTCTGCAGAGACAGAAGGGGAGGACAGAGGTTTGTTTTAGAGGCAGAAAGAGCCAGGTCCACTATCTGCCAGTATGTGCTTAGCACAGACCTCAGCGCAAGGAGTGAGTTGAGCCCCCTTATCCAGCCAACCTCCTGGGCTTCCCATGCTGCTCCACAGGCTCATACTGTGACACTCTTTCATGTACTGATTGCATCAGTTTCCATGTCAGGATTCATACAGATTGTCAAGGACAACACAGAGAACTGCAGGAGACTCAGCAATTCACTTGGATACCAGTGACCAGCTCTGTTGACCTTCCCAAGTGGAAACAGCCTGTGGTTGTCCTGGTCACAAAAGGAGAGTGCCAGTGTGGGTGTAAACAAACTGTGTATTCTACTCCCCTCTATGTCATTCCTGACAAACTGTTAATGACGGGCTGTTTGCAGGAGCTGCCCAGCGTACACCTGACACCTCAGGCTACCAACTGGGTGTTAAATGAGATAAGGGAGAAGAGGCAAACCCTTGGAGGCAGGGTAGTGTTTCTTCTTCTTCACACCAATGACTCAGCTGTGATAACTCCCCTCTGGGGAACACCAGCCCAGTCACGCCCATCCTGAAGGGGTCATCTCTGCTAATGGGCACCACCAGAATAGGAGCTGTAATTTAGACCATCAAGAACTGTCGAAAATATCCTATGACTCACAGTATTATATCATTCCTCTGTGAAACTCCCCACCCTGGGGGAGGTACTGAGCATTCCTGCCTGAACCTGAGCGTATATAATCTCAAGGTTTGGGAATTTGGGACACCAGCACCACCACCACTGGATGGATCCAGAGGAGGACCAGAACTTCCAAAGGACCACTGCTTTTGACTGTAACCATCACTTCAACAGGACTGCAACCATCACTTGACAGGACTGCAATCAGGACCCTGACCAACAGGGTGCCAGGTTGTACTTTGACTCTGTGCCAGTCTTCTGTGTATCACTGCATTTATTGTAATCTTTCTATTAAATTTTAACTTTGACCTGAAATCTCTCTCAAGGTAATTCTAGGGGGATTCTCCCATTGATTTACTTTCAAAGCAGCACAGTGGTCTTCAACTTAAATCTCTTATCATGCAATTTCTCCAAACATTTTACTCAAGCTGTTCTGGCCTCTTTTGCTTCTGTTTTCCCACTCTAATCTAAGCCCAAATTTTGTACTCCTGGACTTGAGATGAGGTTGACAGAGCAGCCTGGGCACTATCACTAGTCTTTGAAGATGCAGAGCAGTCACCCTATGCATCTGTGGGCTCCTGCCTCCATCTCTAAAAGCGTAAGAGCCACACAGCTCTGCAAGGGATGGATGGTGTAACACATATACTAGGGATTGCAAGGTAAGCACATGCTAAGAAAATGCAAATTACTTTGGAAATGGAAAATACTAAGAATAATCCCATTCCACTTGCTTCTAGTCTGTTGTGGTTAATTAGTTAAAAATCTGCAGCTAAACCATTTAATGCAGATTATTAACTGTTTTTAAAAAACCTTGATGTATTAACAGTCCAGAAAACCAGATGCAGACTCTGGAATGAAGGCATACACTGCTCTATTCTCTGGACTTCAGATTTTTGTTTGGCAAATTATAGAAACAAACAGGTCAGATCCAGATCCAAACTAACAAATGCATAATCCCAGCTAAATCTCCTTGGTGTAAGGAACCTGATCTCAGATGCAGATCCAGCCAGCAAGGACACAGCAGATGTCCCAGGGGAGGCCTATACACTTAGCTCAGAGGTGAGATGCAGCCCAGGAGTCCGAAAGCATAAACCCCAGCATCGCTGCTCTTGCAGTCAGCACTCTGGCACTGTAGGCAAGTGATTGCATGGCTCCATGTCCACACACTCCTAGCTCCTCCATGCAATATCCTTTCTTTCTCCTTCAGAGAGACCTTTGGGAGTTGTTTCTGTACAGCCCCAGACACCGTGTAATAAATTCCTAACCTCACCCTCTCTGAATCCTCAGGCACCACTTCCCTGAGACGCTGACAGCATTGAAAACCCAAAATGAACTGAATAACAAACACTATTCATTTTGCTCTCCTCAATAACCTCAATTGTGTGTGGCATGAAAACAACCCTGAGCAAACACACTGCAAACAGTGGGGACACTGAGGTTTCTGCTTCTGCATTTTGATGTTTAGCTTCATAAGCCAATGTTTCTTTTTTAATAATCAGAGCTTACATGGAATGAAAACTAGACACCAGGGAGAGGGGGTAAGTTTGTACATTAATCAACAGCAAGTTACATCAGAGAGACCAGTGCAAGTCACTTGCAGCAAATTATTGCAGCAAAACACCATTTTTTCATCAACCCTTTGCATCAGAAAAGCACCTCCAAAGCCAAGCTTCCTGCATCACCTGGCATGGAGAAGCTAGAGCTCAAAACAACTGCTGCTGAGCTACATATGTTTCAGGGTCCTGTTCTCACCAACTGATCCCACCTGCAGTGGGCACATCCCAGGTGTGCCCAAGTCCACTAATGACTCACTAGTGGCAGCAAGATCATAACTGATTTCCCTCTCCATAAACAGAATGGATGATATTCCTGCTTTGTACAGGTGACAAGGACTGCAGTTCACTAAATACCAGTTTAAACACAAATTTGAGCCAGGGATGTGATGGAAGATGCTCTGTTCATAGTGGACAGAGGCATTATCCCATTTCACTCCAGCAGCAGCTGTGCTGGATGAACTGCCCCAAGAAGACCTCATCAAGCTCTCCTCAGGGGGAAGGCAGGCTGATTTGCTCATTGCACTTGTAATTACTCAGAAGTGTTAATAATTTTTGGGTTTATGTGTTTAACAGGCCCTATGAAGTGTGACAAGGGCCACTGCATTTGCTTAAGTAACCTGCTTCTCATGATTCAATTAACTTGGAAAAATATATAGGAAGTGATTGAAATACCAATTTTGGACACTGTTTCTACTAGGCAGCCAGATGGAGAAGTACAGCCCAAATTTTAATGAAACAAACCCAGGCTGAAGGCTCAACAAATTCATCTAAATAGTGTTAAATAAGCCACGTGGGATGGTGCTTTGCCCAGGAAGCTGTTCAATGCTGTAAACTCAAAGAGAGCTGAAAACACCAGTATAACATTAGTGCAGACTCAGTGAGGCAGAATAAGGTAATAAATAAAGAGCAAAATGAGGAATAGCCCACATTTCAGTACCAACTCACCACTGCCACCACTTTCCCCACAGGAGAACAGAGCTCCAGGCCCCCACAGCTTCAGCCTTGTCACATCCCTTGTCCTTCCACCAGGCAGAAATCTCTCTGCTGGGCTCTCAAGACTCTCTTGCAACTGGTTTATCAGAGTGCAATCACTCCCACTTCTGATCACGGGGGATATCTCAACTCTGGCTGAGAAAGACCTCCAAAAGGTCAGAGATGTGGGCTTTGTTTATTATAATCAGGGTTTTCATTGTGACCTTTCATTGGGATGAAGCCCTTAGATTTTTCTGGTGTTGCTGTGTAAGGCTTTGCAGAGTTGCTAGCAGAAGGCACCAGCTGCCTGCAGGCTCTGTAACCATCATTTGCTGCCCAACACAACTACCACAGTCTGGAAGAGCAGGCTTCCAGACTCAAGCTGTCATTCCATCCATGGTCTCTGGCATGGAACACCACCAGCTTCAACAAGATGTGATCATCGTGATAGTCCAGGATGATTTGCCCTGGCAATGCAGTGCTGGGTACCAAGTGCTGGTGGGCTCCAAAAACCATGGGGCTGCTCTGCATTGGCACAGGTATCAAACTAATGCCAGTCCCTGTGCAAACCAAACCCAGCCAACATGTCAAATAACATTTAGGGTGTGACTAACTGCTTATTCACAGCACAGGTGATTTACAAGGTATGGAGTCTGTCCACAGCCTCACTGGCCCATTTGGCAGCCCCAGTTGAAGCAGAGCAGCCTCCCTGGCACATGTCATCCTGGGATGTGAGGTGGTGAGTATCATACTGGCCATAATTAGCTCCTGAGCTCCAATAATCAATACCATTTCCAAGGAGGACAACAAACACTGGCTGAAACCCAAATACGATTGAATTGCTGTCGCTGTAAGTACTGTGAGCTGGTGCTCCATGTGACACTCCTAAAATATCCTTGGGAGGCTGCTGGAATGATGATGACATTCCAGCTCATGGGTCTTTGCAAGCAGCCAAGGAAGTCACAGAAAGCAGGGAAGGAAGATCTCCTGGTTTACAACCCTGACCAAAGAGTCAGTCTGAAAGTGTCAGTCTGAACAACATTAGGAAAACAACATTTTTTCTGCGTACATTTTCTACCCTGAAGACCCCTCAGTTTCACACACCCTGCATAGCAGGAGGCACAGCACTGAGAGAGAGCCCAGCCTCTCCAAAAGAACACTGGAAAATGTGCAAAATGCTCTGAGAAAGGGCAACACCACCAGAACTTCTTTTCCCTTTCTGTACTTAGTTTAAATGGGTTCACACCTCTCATGAAAAGGTTATAGTTAAGGGGGAAACAACTGGAAAATGCACAGTTCCACAACAGAAATGCATTTCACCTACCCACACTGATAGCTGGATGAGTCCTGTTCAACATGCTGGTAACTAACTCCCTTCCTCCGCAAAGACACCCTGTGAGCTGTTTTCTGTGGACTCTTCCAACTTTACAGCAATCAGATACCTACTTCAGGACACCTCTCAGCTTCCAAGTGAAACTGTAGGTAAATGATAGATTTATCGTAATGCTTGGAGAGAAATGAAGACCCTCAGCTGGTTTGTTCCTTTGGTGTGGTATGTTGGATCATCTCCTAAGCACTTACCTTCACCCAGTACACAAATTTTTACATTATAGTGGAGTGCTCTGAGTGATGTGCTACTCCCTGGTTTGTTCTGGGACTCTGAATGAACCAATTGCTCATTTGATTCATCATTATGAGACTTACATTTGCAGCCACAGTTAACTCCAAATATTAAAAAATAATGAAATTTAAAAATATTGTGGATTATCTGACCAGCTTTAGAAACCTTACACTGTACTTATTTCACCTTTTATAGTTTCCCTGTGCAAAAATTGCAGCTAGACTCTGGCTTGGATTAAAAAGATAGAGAAAAAGGCTTCTGCAATAACAGGACTCCAATGGTAAGTCATTAAAAATAGAAGTGCTGCCAACTGCAAAGGTCATGATAAACTGGGAGAGCTGTCGCCCAATGCTGCCAAGTGGCAACACAGTTTATGTGTATGTATGTTGAAGCTTTTCACTGCTCTGCAGTTTTAAAATCCCATCTTAAAATGAAGTGAGAGATTATCTGAGGTTGTAAAACCTGATCCAAAGCCTAGGCATCTTTCTGACTTCTCTGTCAGCCTCACCATGCTGGAGGGGCTGGAGAGGCCACTGGGTGCTGCAGGTGGGTGCTGCTGTGCAGAGTGTGCCATGCCCCAACCATCAGCAAGGAGCTGACATGCCCAGGGCCCACTGCCAACACCCAACTGGTGTGGTTTCCCTGACATGTGCCTAAATCACACCTTTGACCTGGGTATCTCTGCTCAGGAAACATTTTAGGAAACTTTTATTCTTGCAGGCACTGTGGAAACTGGCCACATGAGCTCAAAATCTCGAGGGGAGAGTGGGTGAAAGATAATACCTGAATCTCGTTTCTTTTGAGAAATCAGGCAAAGTGAATATTACTTTAATGTTGGGAAATTGAGTACTCTTGTTTCTCACTTCCAGAAAGCTGTGTGAAAGGGGTTAAAGCAGGATAAAGATATTTATTTATCAGTTTCCATAGTGTGCTAAAATCCAGAGAGAGCTCTAGAGTTGCTCCAATGGCCAGCTTTGTGTGTTCTGATCCTTGCTGCTCTGGAAGCACAGAAGTTTCTCCTTCAGAATGCCGCATTCCTTGCTTTGCTCTGCTGCATGGACAAGCCAGTGATCCAACACTGTGCTTTCTCCACAGGAGCCCACCAGGGCAGCAAAAACATCCTGGGGATGTTACACTGCAAATCATAACTTTTCAGGGATGCAAATAGCCTTTCTTTTGGCCTCAAAACACAGGCTGCCAGCGTCACACTTAATAACTGTGAGCAAAGATTTTTGCTGCCACATAAATTCTAAGCAAGATCCCGTGGGCAGTTTGAAGCACAGGGAGAGGTTGCTGCCAGGCAGAAAGTACTTGGTGTGAGTTTGGTCTGAGTGCCACAGAGCACTCCCACACCAAGGGACTTATCTTAGCACAATAGCCAAGCAATATAAAAGCTCATCACTTAGCTTTGCGCTGGGGAACATGATAATTAGGTTCAAAAAGTTATTGCTTATGTGCACAGGAGGAGGAAGAAAATCCCACAGCTCCAACCTATCTCACATGCCAACAAACTTGAGCTCGTCCCGGGGAGAGGTCAGCACACCCTTGACCAAGCAGCTTCTGCTATCTTTTCCATTTATGCTAATGATTTGGTCAGCTGTCACCCTTCTCAGAGGACAAAACTGGAGGGGATCAGAGAATCAGAGAATGGTTTGGGTGGGAAGGGACTTTTACAGGCCATCTAGTGCAACCTTCCTGCAATGGATAAGGTTGTCTTCAACTAGAGCAGTTTGCTCCAAGCCCCGTCCAACCCAACCTTGAATGTGTCCAGGGATGGGGCATCCACCACCTCTCTGGGCAACCAGAGATGCTGTGCCAGAGGCAGGAACAGAAGTCAGCCCTGCAAACATGACTTGAGACATGAGGAGCGCAGTGCCTCCAGCACCACATCTCTGCCTGCAGCACGCTTGGGCTCAGGCTCATACGCGTGAGCTGGCAGCGAGACATCCAGTGCATGGCAGGGATTTTTAAACCTCCACATGTCCATTAGATACCCAGTGCTACCAGCAAATATGACAGCAGGTTTCTCCAGGATCACAGTTACAGGGACAGAAGACAATGGAGTCCTCTAAGCCCTTTACTGGAGGGAAAGAGAAACACATTCATCTCACCTTTATTTTATAAAAATTAGTAGACTCAAACTTTAATTTCTGTGTCTTTTATTGCTCTTTGTGCATCTCAGATTTGCTCCTGATGCACCTGGGCATCTGCCTGGGCACTTCTGCAGGACTGGATCCACAGCCAGGGAACCTTGTCACCTCTAACTGTGTGCTTCTGACACTTTTTCCTAACAGAGCATGCAAAACTGAGAGGGTTTTTTTATTCCAAATTCCCTCAATAGGGAAGCTGTGAAACCTGTCATCTCATTTTCCTGTTTAGGTATTATCCCATTCACACAACTGTCAAAAGAACATTGTTAAGTTCATAAACTCACACACTCCGCAGTGAGGAAGTAACAGCTTGACGTTTTATATATATCTGGCCTCAATGTTTCTGTGCCTCAGTTTCCTACCCATAAAGTGGGTACAAACCACCTATTTCTCCTAAATCTTGCTCTCAAGAACCAGCTGACCTGTTCAGTGGATGTTTATATACATCTCACAACTGAAGCATTTCACAGCTAACTCAAAGCAGCATAGAAAATTCCTGCACAAAATTAGAATGTCTAAAACCAGGTTAGGATGGGAGGGACTGCAAAGTTTTGTTCTGGCCTCTTTGAGCATCTTTGTTTTGACTCTGAGGGAGGAAGCTGTTCATGCTAGTGCTATTCCAGGGATAATTAAGTAGGTTTGAAAAGCAAAGGTCTCTTAATTTCCACAATCAAGACCATAAAAGGCAGACAAACAGACAGAGGAAAAGAAAGAAAACAGAAACAAGAAGCAAACAAGAATGCACTCTAGGGAAAAGCAAGCACCTTGAGTCTGTCAAAGTCCTGCTCCCTGAGCTCTGAGCAGCTGTCTCAGAGCATCCAGTACAGACCAGCTCTCCCCAAACCCATGCCTCCTAGGAGTGTCCCCAAAGCAACTTTAAGCACTGCATCTTCCCTCATTTCTTGCATGACATTTATCTTGTACTAGTCCTTGTCTGCTGTTACAGATTTTCTTTCAATTTACGGAGTAATTAACACTAAAGGCGTATGGATTTACACTAGAATGGGTGAACGTACCCAGTGCAATTTTCTCATGTTGTCCTGACAATTCAATTCAAGCTCTACCCAGTACAATAACCAGTTTGAATTTTCAACTATTCATGTGAATAGGACAAATTACATACACAGGGAATTACACGTGACTCTGTGTCCATTTAATGGAAACCACTGTTACTAGTCACACACAAGGGAGTCCTCTAAGCCCATTACTGGAGGGAAATGATAAACACATTCATCCCACCTTTATTTTATAAAAATTAATAGACTCGAAAATCTGTTTCAAAGAGCACTGAGGTCACTTGGGGCATTTTTTCAAGCCCTGTTCTCAAAGAGAGAGAAGTGACTCCTAACTAGATACATCAAGGGATTTAATACTGGGTATTTACAGCCACCTCAGAAGCTCCAGCAGACACTATATCAGCTCAGCCATCTTCACTGAAGCTTCACTGTCCATATAAACAATTTGCAGGGACAAGTGAATATTCTGAAACAGATGGAAACTTCTTATGTAAAGTACCTACTTATCCTAAACTGTCCCATCCACTATGCCCCAGAACGCAACTATTTCTGCAGGCACTATGATCCAGCAGCTCCCAAGCAAGGCCTTTATAAAAAATTTTAGGGAAGGGAGATGACACTGCTGTACAACTTCTCCACTGTTATACATCTGCCCACACATCTGCATGAGATAGGAAAGTCTGACAGGAAAGCACTGGAGGTGCCATGTTCAAAGATGGAGAAGTCTGTATTTGTACCACTAATGGTACAATTACAAAGACATCCCAGGCACAACATCCATGTCCTGGGATAATGGAGAAGGACAGTATGGTGTTGCTTCTCTTTACCTATCTGGGAACACAGTAGATGCTAAAGGGATACTCACCTCTGCTGGCATGGACACATAGCCTTCATAGATTTTGAGGAATGAGATGAGGTAGATCCTGAGGTGTGGCACTGTCCTAGAAAGTTTAGTAGCTAGTCTGTTAAAAGCAGCAGAAGTGGGAATGTATTTATGCTAGTTCCAGAGCTGGCGAAGGAGC
This sequence comes from Gymnorhina tibicen, assembly GCA_013399875.1. Classification (NCBI taxonomy): domain Eukaryota; kingdom Metazoa; phylum Chordata; class Aves; order Passeriformes; family Artamidae; genus Gymnorhina; species Gymnorhina tibicen. The sequence continues at coordinate 100,058 of VXAZ01003898.1, forward strand.
ATGTGCTAATTAAAATTTCTTTTTTTGCATGTCCTCAACTGTATTTGTACAGAGCAGAGATGATGCCATGTGGCTGACTGATCTATTTACACCTCTGGAGTCCCCTGCTCATCCCCATCCCTGTTTCCCAGTTAAGGGTGCAGACAGGAATTTGGGCTAGTTCCAGCAATCCAATATGCCTGGCACACCACTGGGACTGGAGAAACCAGTGATTTTTACCTAATATAAGCTGTTCAGGATCTCTCTACTACCTGAATACAGGCAAGCAGAAGAAACTGAAAAGCCCATTTCTGTAGAAGAGCTAAAATAAAGTGCATATTATTGTTGAAGCCTGTTGTGAATGTAAAAAGCAGCAAAAACCAGATTAATGCTCTCTGCTGCTCTTGCTGACTGTAAGAAGCAGAGGCAAGAAATGTGCCACATTCATAAATGCACAATTTCTGTGCAGCCTTTCTCTCTTTCTCCAAACATTTTTATACTCATTGCCCAGCTGGCTTCTGGCTTGATGTTTAAGTAGAGCTGCAGGCTGTTTCACAGGTGCCTTGTTTCTGCCAGACAGAGTCAATCCGTGTGCAGGAATGCTGGGGCAGTGCCAATGGTTGCAAATGGATGCTCTGAGTCCATCACAGTGGTCTGGCCCCACAAGATATGACTTACCTGTCTTGAGTGTCACTAGCTTGTGAGGTGACCTTGAGCACCTCACATCCTCTCCCATAATTGTGCTTCCCTTTCACATTAAACATTTGGTTGCCAAAGTCCTTCTCTCTTGCACTAAAGAAGTATGTGAAATACTGGCATCACAAAGCATTGTGGCTCCTGGTAACAGCACCGAAATTAAGTTCAGGCGGTATGATCTGGCCAACCACCCTTGTGCACTTAAAGGAAGCAGCTCTGCTTTACTTGTGTGCTGGTATTTTCATTTCATGCTGTTTTCCCAAAGCCTCCTGTGTCTGCAGCAGGGAGGCACCTCAGAACCACCCCCAGCAATGCCTGTGACAGTGAGATGAGGGGTGTCCATGCCTCTCCTATCCCTCTGAAGTGGGAAAACCAGCAATGGCTGCAGAAATCCAAACAGTTGCTTTTTCTCCATTAGGCTCCAACCAAAACCCAAAACAAGTGACTCCTTTGGTCTTCATCTGGACAGCAGCTTGGATTAAAGAAAAGCCAGATATTCCCAAGGGGAAAAGAATGTGTTTGCAATGCAAGTTTCCCTTGCAAAAGAGAGATACTCAGCCATATGAAACACAATGTTTTTTCTTTGAAATCAGCATATATTCCTCCAAACCTCAGCTTCCCCACCTTCAAGCAAAGAATTAGCATCCCTGTGTTGACTCGACAAAGAGCTGAACTCAACAACCACCAAGTGCTTCACTGTTATAGGCAGAGGCCAGAAACACCACTTAAGAGTCTCTGCCTGTCCTGCACTAACCACATACCCAAGCAGTGGCATGTTCTTCTGCACATCTACCAGACCTGCTGCAGCTGAAGCTGCTTCACCAGAGGCACCCAGTACAGATCTCTGAAGACCCACAAGAACTCATGTGCCCGTTCCTTTCCCTTCCCTGGCTCAAGTATTTAGTATCCAATGAGGGTATGCATGGGGTTTTGCAAGGATTCTGCTGCTATAATTTTCTCCTGGTCTTGTGGAAGCCTTCCAGATTGTCTGTGGTCCTTCACCTGGGACTGACATGAAGGTTGCAGCAAGCAGAAAAGCCAGGTGAAGCTGTGTCCTAGGTGGGTACACAAGACTGCTTTTCCTGGAAATGCTGCTACAGTCCTGTGTTCCACCACAGTGAGAGTCCTGTGTACATCCTGGGTCATGTCCAGAACCATGGGCAGGCCTCAGGGAGGGAAATGAATAAGAAATGCCATTTTTAACATTCATTAACTTTACATGAAAACATCAAGATCTCCACCTTTTGAAGCTGTTTTGCTAAATGCCTGCCTGCCCTTGTTCCAGTTAAAGGATGTGGAGGAGAAGACTTCCCTTCTGGAGATGTTCTGGATCCACAACACTCACCACACCGAGTCAAACCAGAGGCTGTTCCAATAGTGTCAAATAACAGCTCTCCATTACAGGTCCATTTCTGGGGTGTTCCCATCTTGCTCTGAGACTAGAGAATGGATCCATAGCACCACTCAAATAATTACTTTCAGGACAGTGCAGACATATTTGCACGTCTGTGGACAAATCAGAGAGAAATCTGGGAGTGCTGGCTACTCAACCCATCACCACCACAAGAATTACTCCTTTTGTCTTCTTGTCATCTGAGCCCATCATCATAAAAAAACAAGACCCTTCCCAGCTGCCAGCTGTGCAGGCCAGCTGAGCTCTGATGTGCTCCCATCCCCTGACAGTGCCAGGCACACAGGTGACATGGAGTGGTGCTGGGTAAAGGATTCACAGCAGCTCAGTTCCCAGTTTGTGAGATGTCTTTCTACTTCCTTTTTCCTACTCTCTGTGAATTCGTGGATAGACAGAGGAGATATTCAGTACTGTGTTTGAACTGGGAAAATCTTTCCTTTGCTGGGAGGTGCCAAATTATTCCAGAGGTGCCATCAATCTGCCATTTCTGAAAAGCCAAGTATACAGCTGTTAGGGCTGCACATACTTGCTCAGGCAGATCCTCCTTTTCTACAGCTGAAGTGCTTAAAGCAACGGCTGAGTCACTCCAGCCAGCACCCCTTCAAAGGCATGGTGTGAGAGATGTTAGCGGGAGTGAACCTTCCCCTCCTGCCAAAGAAACAGCTCTGCCAGATGGACAGGATCTACCAGCCAGCCTGGAAAGAGGCAAGGACTGCAAATAATGCCAATGACTCCCTCTCCCCTCCCACCCCTCTGCCTGGTTACATGCCACCTTAGAACTGTCCTTCCCTTCTGACTCAGCCTGCAGCATTTCATCCAAAGGGGTCTGAGGCACAGGCAACTTATCTGACTCTGTGAAGGGGTTGCTTTTCTGGAGGGAGGTAAGTGTTATGTTTTTCAAAATCTGCTTGTGATTCAGGGGTAGAAAACTGCTACTCATTTCTACTTATATGCACACACCACCTGCAGACAAGACTGCTTCCAGAAATGGGATTGTAAAGTTCATCCTGCCCCTGCCCCAGAGGGGTGCCTGCAGGGTGCACACTTGCCAGCACCAGAGGGGGTGCTCCCTTTGGCCCCGTCCTGCTCGCTACCAATGCTGCCACACCAGCCTTACCTTGGGTAAGAAAAACAACCACTGATTTTATTTAAAAATATGAAGGCAAGTCTTCCAGGTAAACTGAACCAGTGCATACAAGCTGGAGAGAGAAATGAATGCAGATGAGTTTATTTTTTACTCCACCTCCTCCCACCAGCGAAGGGAATTGGTAACATTACATCATCACACACCCCCGCCCCTCGGATCAAACCCTGCAAAGGCACAGCTTCTGCTGAGGCTGCTGGAAGCAAGAGCCATAGGAAAATTAACTCTCTGCTGTGCAGGATGCACTTCCCAGTGGCCAGTAGTGACCCAGTGCTGGATTTTGTGGTCAGCTGTTACAGACAGGGATGTCTGAATCCTCAGAGATGTGAAACCCCAGCAACCTCTGCCTCCAAGTATTTATCTAGCAGAACAAGTATTTTTGTAACTGGACAAAGAGTCTGAGTTGCTCCCAGTCTGTCCCACATGCTGGACTAAATATGGGCAATAAAGCCACCTGATACCTTAAGGACCAGGCTAACAGTTTTGATAGAGGGACACAATATGATGGAGAGGGATTATTAATTTCCACCCACAGACTTCAATTACACAGAATCAGGTACTGTTAGTGTCAATTTTCCTCAAGCCCCACGTGGCCTTACAGAGCAGCCAGTGGCTGAGGCAGAGGCACAGGCATCTTGTGGAGAGCAACACAAAAGCTTTTTCTTTGCAGGAAATTAAAAAACAAGGAAACAAACATCAGCACTTGCACAAGCCCCAGACTGGCTCAGATGGAAAATTACCTTGAGACTGTTTGTGTTCCAGATCAATGGATCAGCAGGGCAATTAGCACCTTGAAATTATTCAGCAAGCTGAGGGATGGGAATTTTAAGGGAGATGGTGAGGGAAGGGTGAGAGCAAGTAGGAATAACAATAATTCTTTCTGGATAGGAAAATCAATGCCTAGCACTGGCTGAGCCCAAGCTACAGTGTGAATGCGGCTGTTGGATGCTTTTGCAACCAGGCAAATGGGGGACAGAGGGAGCTGGAGGGGCTGAGACTACATCCTGGCAATGGGTATATGGCCTGAACATGGAAAGCAGAGCACACTTTTTCTTTTTAGAAGTAAAGATATCTCCCTAGTTATACTATAAGCCTATTTTCTGCTGTACCCAGCACTCCAAGCAAGGCAAAAATACTCTGTAAACAGATCCTCCCTGTGTGAGGTGGAAGGGCACAAGGTGCAAACTGGCCACTCACTTCAAGCAGGCATCAGCTTGGTTAGGGCTGCGTCCAGGTCTGTGGCCTAGCTCAGGACCAGCTCCCTTCAGAGAAGTAAGCATCCTCACAGGGGCTGGGTGGCTGTCTCCAACCATGGTCTTCAGCAGCACATATACCTTTGTCATTTGGGATGTTATGAAGATACTGGTCTTATTTTTCCTGCCACTATTAGGAACAGGAAGATCTCATTATTTCCTGTGTGCTGACATAGCGCTCACATACATGCAGCATGCCTTACTGTTGCTCTCAGGGAAGAAGGAGGGGGGGAGGGAGGGAAGCAGGGATGACAGTGGCTGGCTCCCGTGTAACCTCTTACACAGCCCCTTTTTACACAAATCACATCTCCAAACATCCAGGAGAAATGAGACATTGCTCAGATGGGCCTTGTTCCCCAACCACAGGGGCAAACAGAAATGCCCTTCTCTTCCCATGACCTGGGGAAGCACATGTGGCCTTTGCTATTGGACATGGGGGCATTCTCCACTGTTCCTGAACATGAACCCATAAAACAGTCAGATATCAGAGACACAGCTAGGATTAAAGCAACTACATGAGAAAACCATGCTCCTTTCCAACAGGTCTCCATGCTTCTATTGTTAATCCAGGAAGAAAAGAAAACCATCTCTACCCAAAGTTTTCTATTATTCTATATTCTATTTTCTATTATTATTATGTCTGCATTTAATCTGAGGCCAAGGCAAGCTACTGCAAAACTCTTTGAGGCACTGATGCTCTTAACACTTTGAAATCATGTTAATCGATAAAACACTGAGAGAATTACGCAAGCAAACAAACCTGGAGCTGATAAGGAGCACCAGAGATAGAGCACACCAGGTATTTAGTGCTGGGAGCGGGGGAAGGCAGGAGCAATGCCCAGCACAGCTCCCCACAGCCCAGTGCCAGAGCTGTGGCAAGGCCTGCAGAGCGGCCGGCATGAGGAAGGAAGGGAAGGGAAGGCAGCCTGCCCCAGCCACCGAGCACTGCAGCCCATGACAAGGAACATTACACAGCAGGATGTGAGCGCTGCTGCTCACAGCTAGAATCTGAGCGTTAACAAATCGTCACAGCACTTCCTTCGTCAGATACAGAGAGAAGGAGGTGGAGTACAGGCTAGAAACCACGGATAAAACCAACCAGGATAGAAGGGTTAGCTGCAAATGGGACACAGAAGGGTTTCTTCTTGCCTTTGCATAGTTGGATGAGGCTTGGGAAAACTCTCTGCATTGCCTTTGGACAACATTGGTGTTCCTGAGACAGCCAGGCTTTTGGGTAATCCAGTGCTAAATGCCATCAAAACAGCAGTATTAGTAGTAATTAAAAATGAGATGCTTTTAACACCAGGCAGTGTACTTTGGAGGCAGCCAATTCACCCAAACAGGATAGCTCAGGATTTTGCATCTTTATTTCCACCCTGGGATCGGCGCAGACAGCCTTGGAAGAAACAGGCACAAAATTCACTTACGTCAAGATGGTTCTGAAGTGAAAATGTATTTTTCCCCTGTTTCTCCAGAACAGTCAAGATAAATACAAATACGGAAAGGGACTGACACCAGAAAGCAAATAGCATTTAGTCACCCACACAGACCTCGAACAAGCACTTTACTGCATAAGTGAAAATAGCCTGCGAAAGCAGTTTTGTTCAGGGGAAGGAGAGTGGTAAAGAATTCCCTGATGGCTCATTTGTGGGAAATTAGAGATAAAACCAAAATATAAGAGGGAAACCAGAATGATTTAAGTGGGAAACCTCCAGATGGAAGAAGCAGTTGGGTTGTGGTGGTCTACCAGCACACAAACGTGTAATGTAGTTGTGTGCATCACTAGACAAGCTCCTCTAGAGAACACATAAGCATACAGCTATGCTCTCTCCTCCTGACCAGCCCCATTTTCAGCGAGTAGCAGGCTTATAGGACAGACAGTTTGTCTTCAGGCCACACATGTGAGTTGGCATCAGAAGTATTTGTCCCCTTTTTGACCCCAGAAAATTGGTTTATTCTATTTATGCATTTTTGATCTGTAACCCACAACAGAGGTTTTTTGCACTGTTGCTGGAAGGTCAGGGAAGGACCACAGAAGAGCAAGTCACAGGCACAGAGCCCTCACAGAGCATAATCCATCAGCTGCCTCTGCCAGGAATTTGCTATGTTTTGAATTCAAAGAATCTCTTTCAAAAACAAAAAAACCACTCAGGCACTCATGCCAAGATGACAAGCTGGCGGCCCAGAGCTGGTGGAACAGCACAGGGAAGATCCCATGTTCAGACAGGGCAGCCAGGCTTACAGAGATGCTCAGCTACAAGAGCTGTGAAGAGCTCTTGTAAGAGAAGATGGGGAGAGGGATGGGATGGGGTGAGATGGAAAAGGCAGATTCATGCATGAAGAGAAATACCCTCTGAGAAGGGGCTCTGCTCCTGCCTGGCACTAAGCACACTTCTGGGCAGCCTGTTTATCAGCACTCCTGCCTGGGGCAGGACAAAGTGCCTATAGAGCTGATGGGGAGCTAAGAACCATTCCCTGGATTTCCTTCTCCCTCCAAGGACTGTAAAACACATTTCAAAACTTAGAGCCTTCTTCCGTGAGGTGCCAGTTAACTGATGATTTCTGGCACAGTTTTATTGAAGGATTCAGTAGGAGAGTCCAGAACATGTACCAGAAGACAGGAGGTTCAGCCAGGAGGACAACTTTGGTCCTGAGCCACCACAGAACAAGTCGGGTGATACTGAGGAACAAGAGACAACTACATGAGAAAGAGCCATGAATATCAACAGTATAGGGAAAAACACACCAGATGAAGCTACCAAATTCACACTCTCTTCAAGAGCTCCCAGGTAAACTCACGTCTATATGTTGGATGTCCAAGAAGATGCTGTGGGAGGAGGTAGAGGAGAGCTAGGGGGATGAGTTTTCAAACAATAGAAGAGACCCAATTGGAAGAGATGGCACTTGAGAGTTTCAAGCAGTGCTGTTTCTAAAGACTTAATTCCCAAATGCCTGAAGAAGGTGAATACAGGGGCCAGGAGTTTCCCCTTGCACAAGGCAGGCATATATTTACAGAAACAATAGCAGAGAAGAGCTGGGCTGTATATTCCCCACTGGAGACAAACCATGGCATTCTGTTTTTCAGTGCTCAGGTTTAAAAAAAATCTCCCAAACATAACAGTTCATGACTACTCATCTCACTAGGCAGTACAAGGGGATTTTATCATTACAATTAATTCATCACAGGATCACCTCTCCTGCAGCTTCACACCCCACAGTGAAGGACTGCCCTTCCTGGGAAGCAATAATCCCCACAGGATTAGAGCATTTTGGAGAGTAGGCACACACCTCCCAGTCTTCTCAAAGCACACTCTTTATTGAACACACACAAGTGACAATACAAGAAATAAGTATGATGGTGATTTTCCCTGGATGGACAACAGCATCATCTCCCCTCTGGAGGCCCACCTCCAGGCTGTGCTGGATATAAACAACCAGGTACTCCTCTGGCTGTGGTGGGTGCAACGTCACTGCTCACCCACTCACATTCTGGCACGTGAATAAACTTTCCTGCAGTTCATGTTTCTCAGTAATCCTGCGGTAGTAGTCATGGTGACAAAACAGAGGTCCTTGGCAACAGACCAATGATGCTGCAAATCTACAATGACTAATCCTAAAAGCCTAATTTACAGAAGTCATTTAAATGCTTAAGGATACGCAGGTCACAGCAGGGGGCGATTTAATGGCTATGGCATATCTGGTGGTGAAACAGTTGTACAGGAGGAACAGCCAGGGCATCTTCTCTCCATAAAATTAAGTGGATTTTTAATGCAAGATGTAGACTAAAGATGTTTAAAGGAAAGCACAATTTAAACATAGGCATAATAACAAACCCAGCTGATTTCCAGTCAAAGAGCTGGTCAGAGCTTCCAGATGAAACTGTTTTAAGTAACAATCCCGCACAACAATATCACTGATACAGTACTGCCTGGTTTATTTGTGCCTATTCAGAATGTAATGAATGCTTTCCTCAACAGATCTTGCCCATAAGCATATAAAACCATGATGCAGCAGAACCAACTCCCCAGATTGCCCCCACTAAAAGCATACTGAGGACCTTCAGTGCAATGGTTTCCAGCTTTTCAAGGGCAGCCAGTGGTCTAGTATCTGCTGCATGCTGGCTGCCCCTGTGTATTTCCCACAGGGGAGCATGTGCAGGACAGTGGATCTTGTTACCTATTCAATGTTTCAGACCTCCAGCTTTTTCCTGGCACTAAAAGATTTATCGTCATGTCTTCAGTTAATATGCTGCTGATGTCACCAAGGGAAGTGCACCAAAGTGAGTGTATTGCTCTAACTGTGCTCGGCTGGACCAGCAAGGCAGCAGTAAATCCACTGCCTCTTTTTTCCATGGCTTTTACATTTTTCCTCTCCACCCATCTGCCACCTGTGATCTGACACACAAGGAAATGGAGAGTGGTTTCTACTCACACACACCTCACCAAAAAGCCTTTGTATAGGCTCTCTCTCGGTCTTTATACAAATAAAGGAATAAGTACTGCACACCGTATCTTACCCCACAGAAAGCAAATCATGCTGGCCCTAGTCTGTAGAGTCCTAAATCTGTATCCCAGAATGCTAAACAATTATCCCTCACCTAATTTGCTATGGTTTTGAGTAAGCATCCACATCAGTCAACAACTACCAGAGACAAGCATCAACACACAACCAAGTTAAAACATCTGATCACACATGATATGATTTCTGTGTCCTGATCCACTGCTTTAACCCGTACCCCCTGTTCTTCCTACATAGGCATCTTCCAGCAGAAAGGCTTCCTTCATGTGACCGGGAGCTAGGACATGAAGCACGTTCATGTGGCAGAATGTAGGCTGCTTCAGTTAAAAGCAAGCAGACAAAAATACTTGTTGGGTAAAATCTAGTTCTACTTATGAGGATTTCCCCTTATTAAAACTTGACACAATATAACTGCCCTTGTCATTGCAGCTGAATTGTACCAATGCACGCACAAAGCACCATTGGTTCCCTCCATTACTTTGTCAACATTTCTGTTCCTGGAGAAGAAATCAAGTTTAAATAGGAGTTACCTGCACTCCCACTTCATTCTGTTGCTGTAATAGAGGGATAGCAACAATAACTATGATAGGTACTAACGACTTCTTCTGCACTTTTAAGAACAAAACATGTCACTTGATGTACATAATGCTTGTGTGGATGCAATCACAAGATGCTTCTTGTGTAAATTCATGCAAAACACAAGTACTCTTTAAGTCCTGAAGACAGACTAAACCTTTGCTCTTCTGAAAAACAAAACCCCTTGCTGATCCCATTTGGGGATTGAAACAGTGATTCTGGAGGTCTTGGACAGTTGTTCTCTCCTCACCTGTTATGCCTGCAATGGAGACATTAAGTCTCCTTCACCGTTGTTCATTAACAGGATGCATCTACTGTAGTAACAAACCTGAATATAGATTTATGCCATTGATACTAGCATCACAGTCTTAGTGCTTAGGTACAGAACAGTACCATGACTTCTCAATAATGAGGAAAAGAAATGGCAATGCTTTACATCAATTACAGCACAAGATCGGAGTCTAAACCCCGCTTTCTAAATCCCTCTGTGTGAAGTTGCTTCAACCATAGCTCAGCTTCACCTCTGGTGATAACATGTCTACTACCCTCCCTCAGCGCTACTATGAGTCTTTCATTAAGCCACTCACACAATTCTGTGATACATTGTGTTATTTACAATGTTGTAAGGCTCTGTGTAGACTGAAATCCTGGATATAAACAGGTTTTTGCTCATGGATTTTTCAGCCAGGACTATTTAGGCTTCTGTTGTCGAAATCAAGAAACCCTGCAGGGTCCCTATTAGTGGTGCAGCTCGCTGCTGCTGTCTGGGTTACCTCCCTGCTGCTCCTCCTTGGGTCACTTTCAGCAGCCTGTCATGTTCCCCCGTGTCAAGAGGACCACAGCTGTCACAACCACCCTGTGTAAGGCACCACAGCTGATGTCTACTTCCCTCCCCAGAGAGGCTGCCACTGCCCTCAAGCCCTGGCCAAGGCACTTCCATCACACAGCACTGGTCAGCCCAGGCTGCCCACTACCTCTGGAAATGGTACTCCAAGTTCTGCCCAGCCACATCAATGTTGTGCTACAGAGAGGAAGGGCAAACCATGGTCTGCATTACACCTGGGCCAGGTATGGGCATCTTGGGGTGTCCATTTCTGCAACTATAGCTGGACTGAGCCATTTGGTCATGATGGCAGGTCCTGTTGGCAGTTCAAGGGAAGGCATAAGGATGGAAAAGGCAAAGTACTTTTAGCTGCAGCTCAGCTACAAGAGAACAACTTCCTGTAAAACACTACCTATGAAGCTGTCAAGTTTTCAACGGCTGCTGCAAAATCTAATCCCTGCTACACTTTATGCTCAACTTCTCCTGAAACCCAGTATCTGCCATGGACATTTAAAGCTCAGCTGAACAAAGCATTAGGAGAAAGGCTGTGTGGACCGATGGCATGGTCAGTGGGGTGTGCAGAAAGGTGACTTGAAGAGGGATTTACCATTTCTAAAAGTCCAGTTAGAAGAAAAAAAACAAGAGTGGACAAGAAGAGGAATAAAAGACAGAACAGGTTGCTGTGCTACCTAGGGGACTTGTAAGCTCTTCTCAACATCTGCAGAAGGAGTTGAATCCAGAACCAGAAACCCTGGGATGACGCTAGTTAAATGCTTCAATGAATTGGAAGTTATCTTCCAGTATATTTTTAGTTGGCACCAACAGACATTACATAATGGCTATTATATAACAGCATTACAACAACAAATACTGTCTTTTGGGCTTTTTGTTTGTTTTTTTTTTTTTCTTTCTTTCTCTCACCTTCTTTTTCTTCAAGTTCTTCTCCTTAGTGGAGGATTGATCAATAACTGTACTTTCCATCAAATGAGGCAGGCAAATCCTTAAGATAAAAAACAAATGGAGTAAAAATATTGCTCCTAAGCCTGTGAGCGCTTCTGTCTTGCTCAACCTCAAACAGAATTAACTATTCCCGGAATAGAAATTCCACTAAGGCTTCTCTGTAGTTTAAAGGGACAGGCTGTGATTCTCTGCAGACACTAAATTTCTCAATACTGTTTTTTTCTCTATCTCACAGTGACAGTTCAGAAGACAAAAATAAGAGGGTGGGGGGAGAAGCACTACATAAGAGATGCTAAGGAAAAACTGAAGGGTTTTTTCATCTGCTGGTAAGATCATTGCCTGTTGGTGCTCCTTCAAAATCTTCTTTGGCATATTTTTATCTTTTCTTCTTATCAGCCATACTGGCAGAGCAACAAAGACTTTTGCTTCCAAATTATGTGCTACATGAAAGAGAGAAGAAAGTTTCCAGAAGCCAGAAATATTTCCTTTCCTACACTTCCTATGTCTGAACCTAAAGAGATCCAAAGCAGGCACACTGCCTCTGAATGCAGAAATACAATCAGTTCAGTGGCACACCACAAGCTCCCATATCATGTCATCCTACCAGCTCAGGCAAGGGCCCTCTGTGCTTCTGTAATGCCAGCACAGAGCTCCTTGACAAACACAGCACTCCCAGGACTTCTGCCTTTCTCATGCTGGTCCTCTAAAGCAAATGAGCTGATTCCAGGAAGAGCAAGAAACATAATCTGACAAACAATCTCTTCTTTGCTAGCAAGCTGCTCCCTTCGGTTGTTTCTCTCTTCCACCTCCCTAAACCTGGAAATGCCACTCATGCTCTCCATGGTTTATAAATAAACCAAACCCTGGACTACCTAGATGGGAAGGCAGCGTGCTGTGCACTTCACTGGTGTCACACACAGGAACAAAAACAACCCTGGGAGAGTGGAGAAGGAAAAAACACAAACAAATGCAGCTGCTTGGAGAGCACTATGTCAGCTCAGAGAGAGACTTCTTGGCTTTAAAAGCCATTGCAGCACACAGCAGACCCCACTACTGATAGCGGCGCTCTGAAGGTAGCGATTGCAGCCCAGTGTGGAAGCACAGCCTGGCAGGGCTGCTCCTGTAAACATGAGCAAAAACCCAAGAAAGCAGGACAAAGAGGAAGCCGAAGAGATGAAAATGAATTAGCTGGTATGACAGTGTTAGGTCTGGACTAAAGTAGTGCAGTTAGAGGAGAAGGAATAGCATACAAAAACTTATCAAATGTACTAAGATATATTATTACATGGGGAATACTGCCTTGTTTTGTGGATTTCTGCCACCTAGCTATTATGATCTTCAACAATTACCTTCAGAAAGAGGAAATTTTCTGGAAAAACTGGCTTGAGAAGTTGTTTTGAGCTGTAAAGACATGAATGCATGAGACTTCCTCTGCAAGTAGTCTGTGCTAACCACAAAGAATACAGTCCATTTGTCATTCAGGACTGAAAATACTAAGAGAAACAAGTGTCGAAAGCAGTAGGTTTACTTGCATTTGTCACAGATTTCTCCTCAATACAAACCACTAAGGGATTTTACAATAACCGATCACTTGTAGCACTGGAAAATAGCAAACATGCATTTAACTGAGACAAAGGTTCGTGGTTCTCGGGAGAAAGACTCCTACTTCATCTCAAAGCTCCTCCCTGCTGAGCCTCCAGCCCCAGGTGCTTGGGATAAAGGCCCTTGATACGGCTTCAGTGGTGTTGCTGCTGTTGAGTGCCCTTCTCAAGATCAGAGCTCTGCAGGCAAACATGGCACAACTGCTAAATCCCTTGTTAATGAACTCTTCGGCATGGCTGTACTTAGATGGCAGTAGCTTCCTCGTGCATGTATGCAAAGCAGGGGGAAAAGGCATCCTCAGGAATCTACATCTGAACAGATGGAGGGGCACTGTTTATCCAACACCGACTGCAGTACTTGTGCCAGAGTCACAGCAAACAGCCTGTCCCCAAACAGCACAGCCACAATGAGAGCGCGCCTGGGGGCTTTCCTGCCCAGGGGAAAGAAAAGGATGTTTAATTTAAAAGGAAGGGAGCAGCATACAGACTGTGTGAACTTGTAAAAATCAGGTTTCACTCTGACATACTCAAATTTTGGCCAAGGGAAACCAGCTGGGCTCTACAAGGTCATCTCAGTGGACCCAAACATGCATTCCCATTCCCACCCAGCCTCTCTGCACATACCTTTGCGACAGCCTGACATACCAAACCTCTCTCCTGGGAGAGCAGCAGGGTTATCCCTCATAGCCTTGCAGCATAATGCACTGAGGTTCAGTTCCATGGTGTTTCTGAGCTCTTTGGTTTCTTACTTTTAAGAGACTTCCAGGGAAGTGCATACAACAGGACTGTGAAGAATCCTACTAACCAGCTGCATGTCCAAGCACGAGCCTCTGCAAACATGCTGCTGCTGCTGTGCAAAAAAAAAAAAAGCCAACTCCACTGTAAAGATTGTTCCACTGGATTTAAGATGGAATTAAAACATATTTAACTTTTTAAGTATCATGTATTAAATTTAAGAATAAAATGAAAAAGTCTCAGATCAGCAAAATACGAACCATTAATCAAACAGACACTCTGAAAGACTTCACTGTGAAATCTCTAACGATTAGCTATGGGCACTCAGCCAAGGAGGCCTGTGAGCTCTGTTTCACTGACATGTATTTTTAAACAACCTCCAGCAAAGAGGAGCTCCATTTGGGGCACAGAATACCAGCTTTGGGGGCTGGGACCAGTGTCTGCCACAGACCATCTTGCAAAGCATCTCACTGGATCCCAGTTCTCCATCTAAAAGACTGAAACAATATGCCCTGCTCCTAATTCCTGCCTAGCTTTTACAACTGAATCTGCAGGGCATAACCACCTGTTCCTACACTCACATAGTGCACTGCTGTCCTTGTTTGGTGATGAGAGCTGCGTACATCTGTAATATATACCATGCAGACAAAAAAACCAGTTGAAAGATCTTCAGATAAAATACAGCCAGTCTATGGCAGGGCCAGTTAGCCCTATCATTCCCGATTGTATTTAATGCATTATCTGAAAATACCCAGCAATAGAGAGCCTGCAGCCTCTCTAATAGCCTATTGATTACATGTTTTGCACAGTCCATGATGCAAACTGCTAGAAGCATCTCTCAGACTGCATTAACATCACCTGCAACTCCAGGTATGCTGAAATCTGCCTGAGCTAGGTAAGGAGAGCTGTCATTTTGTCAACCTAGTGGCCCCTGCCTACTTGTGCTGAGCACAATATGTATTAACTTCTCTGTTTGCAAATTGCCCAGAGTGCTCCAGAGACAAGAGTTTACACTGGTAACAAACACAGAATTAAGCTGAAAGTTTTAAAAGACTAGTAAAATGTTGCTTTCCATTCAAACTGGGGGAATAAATGATTATTTATAAGAAAATAACTTCTCCCACAGAATGTTTACTCTATCCTGGAATGCATCAAGCAATATCTGCATTACTGCAAATCTTCATCAACAGAAATGCAAATGTTTAGAAAGAGGGAGAAACAGAGGAACAAGATGATCTGTTCCTTCCAACCCAAACCATTCTATAATGGAAAATAACACCAGTTAAAAGGTTTTTCAGATTGGTCTGTATGAAAGAAAATGGGCAAGCAGTGCTCATCTAAACTCTGCCAAAGCAGTAACCACTTAAAAGGTACAAAAGCCCTGCAGCATGGGGGCCAGGACAGGGGCTCTGGGGGAGTAGGCTGCCCAATACTGGCTCCAGTGGGAGCCCAGTGAACCAACTGCTGCTCGGCTGGGAGCAGGCAGCAAACTCACTCTTCTGTTCTGTCAGAGCCACCACTTCCCTCCCTGACAGTGACAGTGGGGGTTTAACCCCACAGTCACTTCTGCAGCTTCTTGAGATCCTCAAGCAGAACAAGGCACAGCCCAGAGGATGGCTGGAAGGGCCAATTCTTGAGCAAGAAACACCACTGTGGCTTGGCTTCTACCTGCCCACCCTGCAGGACATACCAGCTGGGGAAAGGAAAATCCTGCAGAGGAAAGTGAGGTGCTAATTATAAAAAACAAGAGAGCAAGCAGAAAAGCAGCCATCAAGATGTTCAGCATGCCTCACCAGTTGAGAGTGGGTTGATATAACAAGCAGTTTGGTTTTAAATGATTGCACGACATAAGTTTTTAATCTAAGTTTTTACTGATCACTTGCACTAAATGGAGCAGAAACAGCTGTACTCCAAAGGGCCCTGCACTTGTTTCCAAGAGGTGTTTCTTGCCCCCATGAGTTTACACTTCCATCTAATCCAGAGAGACCATGGATATAAGCAAAAATGCATTCTGGCTGCTTTCACAGCATGAGAAGCAAAGGAGAGCAAAGAAGGTAAGTAGAGACAAGAATAATTTAAATTCATTTCAGACATAATCCAGGAATTGCTAAGCGGAACTTCACTGTACATTGCAGGCAATCAAAAGCAAAAGTCAGTCCCATGACAGGGCTTAGCAGAAACTCAGTACAAGCTCTCAAGCAAAGAAACAAAACAGACATCTGCAGAATAAACACAAGTTCTGAAAGAACTGACTGAGAGAGATGATGGATGTCCCAGAGAAGGAGGCCTACGAAGTGATGCAGACTAAAACCCTGCTCCCCAATTTACCCTCTCCTTCCGAGCTGGTCACTCTGTGGGCAGACAGGCACACAGCTTGTCAGGGACTGAAATGATTCATGCCTTAAACATTGTTATGAAGAAGTTTTGCCCATTATAGCAAAAACTGTATAAAGAAGCTAGAACCACAGAAGCCTCCTTGAAGATGCCTGACTGGAACTTTGGATTGTGAGTTAAGCCACCTAGATAAGATAAAGGGGACACTATTGTTCAATCATCTCATCTCTAGGGAGAAACAAACAAGGCTGAAGGAAAGGAAAGCCAAACCCAGCAGCTGTGCTGAGAATCATCTCTGGCTGGGTTTCAGGTGGGGGAGTCCACTGCCCACAGAAGCCAGGTTTACACAGACTTCCCCCTGAAACAAGTTGGGGGGGAGGAGGTTTCAGGTGCATGACATAACCTCTGGTCAGAGGCACTGAACACCCATCCTCCCTTACACAAACTGGCCCAGCCATGGAACCCCCAACCCCACAGGCCACATCCATGGGACATTCAAATGAGAGGCAGCTGAGGTGGTGTCATAATCCATCAAAGACCCCCCAAAATGCTCCCCAAACTCATTCCTACGGCTTTGAACCACAGGACTGCATGTGATGGAAAATGATGCAACAGATCCAGAGTCTGCTACAAGAGACTGGCCCCCGCTCTGGGGGAGGTACCTGGGCATTCCCACCTAGCCTGAATGTATATTAATCCATCGGATTCTATGCTTTTTGAGGGACCTACACCACCAAGAAGACCAGCTGGAGAGGATCAATGGAACATTGCTGGGATTCATGGAATGGTGATATTTTCTTTACTCTGTCTCTTTCTGTACCCCCACCTCTTTTCTACTTCTTTCTCTTCCTTTTTCTCTCTTTTCCTCTCCCTCTCATATTTACTATTAAATAAAACCCTTTATTTAATTTACTTTTAAATAAAAATACTACTGACTTTGGCATATGGTCTTGTTTGCACCTGAATTCGGGCAGAGGCATTTCTAATAACTTGAAAACCGGATCATGACACAGCCCCAGCAGCAACCTCACACCTTGGCAGGCCTTCAGCTTAGACTCTTGCCTTCATGCTTGTCCTCCCCAGTTCTGTTCCCAAAGTGCTGCCTTGACACAGCTAACTTCTAATTTGTAAGAATTAGAACTGGACCTCCAAATCTTGGGTCCTAGAAACAAAAGGATAGATAACTTTTTCAGCTCTGCTGTACCCCACTGTTGTTGTGAAAAGCCATGGGACAGCATGATATGAAAGAAAACATAGAAGAGAAGCATCTCGCAGAACAAAGCCATTGTGTTTGTACTGGATTTGTATGACCTCTTCCTTAGAGTAAACAAATCTAAATTTCTGAACCAGACACAGTTAGAGATGACTCTCCACTCCCAGAACTCCCCACTGATCCTGAAGATGAAAGAGAACAAGAAAACACTAAAATATGGGTTTGTTGCAGCCCCATCTCTCCCAAGTGTGGCATGGATGGCCCTTCAAACAGGTAAAAGCAATCTGCACTTGAGTTAATAATCAATAAACTACTTATTTGTTTATTAATCTTTTATAACTTCCCTGTAGCTGTGCCCATGTTGAAAAGGGTGATCCTTCTTCTCAGTATAGCTGGACATTATCTGTACATTTTTTCCATAGGGCCAGCTTACTGCAGATCCCATGACAGCCTGGAATTTTGGAAAGCAATGCATTCATCATCAGTCAGGGATCATGCTCCACAGTACTAGTCAGTCCCCAGTGGGAACAGCTCATCCTGCAACACTGCAAACCAAGTAATGCATTAATGCACGTGCCCAAGCCCCTAAGTGAAGGTTAAAGACCCATTTAGCACCTGGTGCTGAAAATGGTGGTTCCTTGCTGACAACTCACAAATCATCATCCTGCAGCCTGCTTTACTCAACCACTCTGGCATGGTAACTGAGGGTTTATCTCACACATGAAAATGTTTAAAGTGGTGCAATACTGAGTGCTCTGCAGGTGGGAGGCTGCCAAACAGAGGTTGTCACAGACAGGGACACAATCCAATTTATAATCAAACCAATATTTCTGTTCCTGCCATTTGCTTTATTTAGTCTCCAGCTTCCCACAGCAGGAAGGACTGGGCTGTCTGCAGCCCCAGCCACATTCACCACTGAGTCAGGTGCCACCCCAGTGCCAGAGCTCTGGGCACTGTAACGGAGCTCAAAGCAGCAGCCTGTAGTGATGCAACTGAATGCCTCATGTGGCACGTACAAGAGGAGGTAAATTAGCACCAGCAAACTGAGTTTTTTAATAACCACAGGCCTTAGTAACCACAGGCACTTTTAGTAATAGTTAAACAAAATGCTCAGAAACAAAACCAGTACAACTACCATCTTGGGCACTGAAAGCTGCTGAAAAACTGCAATTGTACCAGAGCTTCATGGCCTGCTGCACATGCTGCTGCTTTAGAGTCAGCCCATCCTCCTGCCCCATGCACTGCAAATGTAGCTGGCCTTTTCCATTGCCCTGAGGTGATCTGCAATGAAAGACACTGTATGTTGTCTGGCAGGTACTTGCTGCTTTGAGCGTCCTCATGGGCAGTGCAAGGAGCAAGTGCTCTAGATGGCAAATTTCTGCTCACCCAATTTCTACTCACAAACCCAACACCCACCAGCCTGTTCCTCTTCTTCTCTTCCCTCCTTCCACCTCCCCTTCCCAGTCAACCTCTACAGCTCAAACCAGATCATCTACTCCTATTCTCCTTGTTCCTATGTCCATCTTTACTCTTTTTTGTCTCTTCTTATCCTCCCCACTGATCCTGTACCCTGTCTTCCCTGACACTAATTCTATTCCCTCACCCAACCAGCCCGTCAGTATCTCCATCACTGCCGCTCTCACAGATTTGTCCCCTACAGTCTCAGACTAACTATTTATACCTTTATTCTGGTTCTTCCTCTGATTTATATTGGTAACAGCAGGGTCAGAAACCTCCCTTGCTCCTGCACACCCCTGAGGATCTCTGCTCCCAACTGCACCACTGGGGCCTCCCCCACAACCAAGGGTACAGCATCCTCTGCCAGCATGAGCTGCACTACAGACTGTAAAAATCCCACCAGACTTGATGTCACTCTGCCTTAGTTTTAAACAGTCTATTTTTTTTGGTGGGTGGGGAAAGCCACAGAGGCAGCTTCTGAAAGGGAAGCTGCTTGAAGCTTCTACTATGTCCAGCAGAGCCAAACCCCTGAAGACTCTGACGATGGACATGTTACTGGCCCAATTAGAGTAGTTGGTAACACCTCTGTGATGACATATTCAAGAAGGGAAAAAATGCGTGCAGATTCTTTTTTTTTCTCTTGTGAGGGGTGGGGAGGCACCGTGGCCAGGGCCCTCCCGGGGCCAGGGGCAGCCACGCAGCCGGCGCTGGGAATGGCCAGGGCCATGCGGCTGGGGCTGGATGGCTGGGGCCCTCCCACGGCTGGGGCCATGCGGCTGGGGCTGGATGGCCGGGGCCCTCCCGCGGCTGGCGCCATCTTGGCATGGCTTGCAGTGAACTTTGCCTGCTTAGCTGTTTTTAGCCAGCCATGCTGCGAACAGAAGGGCAGAAGCTGCGACAACAGCTTCTCCTTTTCAGTGCCCCGCATGAAGAGAGGTGCTGAATTGAAAGGGTTAAAATCATTGTACTTGGGCATACTTGGGCAAGAATAAGATGCATTGTAACCAATGTAGAAGTTAGCAAATAACTTGGCAAGAGATAAGGAACAAAGCTTGCAAAAATGAAGGACAAAGCTTGCTAAAACCAGTGAAGAAACTGCTGAAACAGCTGACAAGAGACTGTGCATGCCTAGAGAAGAAAAGTGAAAAGGGCACAGCAAGGAAGATATTTGGCCTTCATTGAAACGACCACCGAGCCTTCCTCAGTGCAACCACTGGGGAGCACTGCACTTGTGCTTTGCATATGCTAATGATAATAATGCCTTCCAAGAAATAGTTTGCATAACCACACTTTTTCTAAGGAAAACAATGAATATGCATAAAATGTAACCATATATTGTAATCTCCTGTGTGCCTGGGGTGTGCGTGTTAGGAGGAGCGATCCCCCACGCACCTGGCGTGCTGAATAAAGCAAATACCCACTTCTTGGACTTTGTCTCTGAAGTGTCTCTTGGCCCAGTTTGGGGCAATTCAGAATAGAGCCAGCACCGTGGTGACTGGCACCGCCCGCGCAGTGCCACATGGGCAGCGACGAAAACATAGCAAGCAATTCCCTGACATGGAATCCAGACAGGATCAACTTCTCAGCGCTGCAAAAATCCTACAGAAATCTTTGAACTAGTGGAATTTGTTGACAATGGTACTTATGAACAGCAGTTTTTTTTCTCTTAGTTGGAGAAAGAGGAGAAAGTGAGGACATGTGAAGAAAACCAACATAGCAACACCAAGGTCAGTGAAAAGAGGGAGAGGGGGAGGGGGAGGAGGTGGTCCAAGCGTCAGAGTCAAAATATCTCTGCAAGCTGTGGTGAGGACTACAATACAAAAAATTATTTTCCTATAATCCATGAAGTGCATGGTGGGATGCAGAGGTCCACTTGCAGCCCATGAGAAAGAGCGCTCACGCTGGAGCGAGTGGATGCTAAAAAGCTGTAATCTAGTGAGAAACTCGAACAGAGAGAGAAGACCCTTGCTTCCAGAGACAGAAAAACAGAACCCTTGTTTCCAAACCAGAACAGCTTATCCTTTAAAAACTACACCCCATGAACTAAATGATCCACACTGTGCAGTTTTGGGAAGACTGCTTGGCCCATGGGAGGGACTCACGTTACAGCAGGTTGGGCGGGACTGCTATTTGTGAAAATTAGAACCACGCTAGAAAAATTCACAGAGAATTATCTCCTGTGGGAAGGACCCCACGGCACAACAGAAGAAAGACCCTTCTTTCCCTGAACGAACTGAAGGCAGATTTTTAGAAAGTGAAAGACTGACCAAAACCCCATGTTTTGTCTCCCTGCGTTGTTGGTGGGAAAGAGGGAGGGACTGGGAAGAAAAAAGTGTTCTAAAGGTTTATTTTAGTTCTCATTACCCTTTTTACTTTTAATTCTGTTAATAATAAATTTTCTTTATACTGTTTAAGTTTTGAACCTGTTTTGCCCTTAAGGTATTTTTTGTCCTAATCCTTATCTCAACTTTTGTTGAACCCTTTGTTACGATTCTCGTGGATGCCTGGCTTTTAAGCAGTGTAAAACCACGACACATTCCTGACATTGTGGCTGAAAAACTCCAGGGTGCACAAACCTCCACCTGAGCTGAATGACTTTAATAAGGTGAAGGTACCTTGTCACGCACACACCTCCACTACCAAGGCATGAGAGGACTAGAGCTCTTCAAAAAAAGAAACTGCCCATATTTTGCAGTATTTCCTTCCAAGCTGCTCCTCAGAATGCCATAAACAAAAAAACCCCATAATTGAAGAAAGTCACGGCATAACCTCCCCCCAGGTTACTGAATCTCACGGAGATTTAGTCAAAGACCATGGGCATTTTACTGGGAAACGCTGGCAAAGTTACCAGAAGGCTGAACTGTCAGCCCCACCTAGAGCCAGTGTTAAAACTTTTGCTGACACAGTTCATCATCTTGCAAAACAAATTGTCCCAAGTGAACTGTGACATTAATGTGTGTGATTCTCCAGTTGTTCAGGCTGCTAATGTATAAGATGTAATTAGAAGTAAGGGTAGAAAATAGCCTTTGCAGGATATTTTTCAGACCATTAGTTTACAGAATTTTCTACACAATTTCACTCTCGCTTTTCTGAGTACAAGTGCCTTCTCCTTATTAAGTGCTTCCCAACCTGCTAAGCTCGATGTGTTTTCAGTGGTTGCACTACCCACACAATGTATATCAGCCACTCCAGCTCTTACTCCCCTATTTCACCCAACAGGAGATCAGGTCAAATTAGGTTCATATTGACAAGCAGCTGCCTTGTTTCACTCACCTCAAAGGAAAAAGGCCAAATCAGTCTTACTCTCTAATCCATGAATAGCCACATTGTTAGAACTGAAGAAAGAAGCTGGGAGAAAACCAGTAGATTATTGCATATCTATCCACTGTAGAAATTATATTATTGTCACTATTCAGCAACTGAACTTAGTCACACACAGATCAGTAAGGAAGCTCTTTTCTGTATGAGAAAATTGGTCACATTAAGCCTCTCTGCCTTCTGCTTAGCTTGTCAATAAGGACCTTCTGTGTTTGTGTTCAAACCTTTCTTGCCACCTAGAACCTTTGAGCTGCAATAGCCGCTTGGAAAAAAAGTACTTGGTAAACACACAAGAGCCTTTCAGGTTTTTGCTTCCTGGACCACATGACTATCATTCTTTATGCTGTGGCAGAGGCTAGGAGACCTAGTCATGGACCAGAGATCAGCTGCCTTGAGCTCACTGGAGGAAAAAAAAAAGAAACAGAAAAGTTCAAAGCCACATAAAGCACCAGATGAAAAGCAATATTTAACTCTTTTCCTTTACCCAGTTTTCCACTGAGTGCTTCCAAAGCATCACCTTTCCATTTTCAAGTAAGGAAGCAGACTGCACCCTATGTCAGGAGCCCAGTTAATCAAAACTGACAAGAAAAGCGTTCCAGTCGAGAAGAGTCCATCAAAACCCTACCGAACTCAACCACAGGAATCTCTATAGAACAGGCTGTTTTTTCCCCTAGTAAATTTCCCTCCAGAAACTTCTCAGCTGAAGCAACTTTTTAAAGCAGCTGGGTAAGGACTGAGAATCAGTGACAAACACCATCTGAAACACTGCAGTGCTCTGCAGTGAGTACCCCAGCACATGCCTTGTGTCCTGTGTAAAAGAGCCCTGCTCCAAAGCCAGTGTTCTGCACTGCCAACAGAACGTTGACACCCTTTGTCACAGAACCCAAGTCAAACCCAGCCACCCAAGGAGACTCCTATGCAGAGAAGACAGCTGCTGATGCCCTTCTCCTCCCCACTGTGAAGAGCCAGGCTCATCCAACTGCCTTTCCCCACTTCTATGGGGCAGGACAGGAAGGGCTCCTCATCTTTTGGATATTTAAGCTATGTTCAGCACACAAGTGGCTTGCTAAAACCCATCTTAATATGCTTAAAATTAAGCAGGTGCAAATGCCTTAAAGATGCAGCCATTACTCCACGAAGAGCTATTAAACCTCCTGTTCTCAAGAGCATTTTCCTTTGGGGTTGGTGAAGTACACTCTGCAGTTCTTTTGAACTTCATGTTTATGAGATGCACAGATTGCACTTCTGAAAGCAAACTGGTTTCAGTTTGTGGTTGCCTTTTATCCAAATGGGTGGTAATCTGAGGCAATCTGAGAAGCTTGCATGGATTGTCCTTGATTCTTGGATACATAAATACATTTCCTTGTAAAGAAAGGTACATACAAGCCACTAAAACCAGGCACATTGTGGTATGTTGGGAGTACTCATCTAGGTCAAGAATTTGTTCATAAAAATTCTAAAAATGAGTTTTGGGGGAGGTATTATCTCTGCTCTGTTTAGAGCATGAAAACCCATGGTAAACGTCCATCAGAGCAGGCACTCCTGTGCTGCAAACCAGAGGCTACTTTGCTTTTGCTCACTGGCTAAAATGCAAGAACAGGCATCCAACAGAGGTTTATCCACATGATGGTCCACACAAATTCTCATCCCACCTCTCCAAAAGCTCAGTTATAACTTTTTAAAAGAAACAAAATGAAACACCTAATTCACCAAACTTAAAACCTGAGGATTTTAGCAGTACAACAACAGTACTCAAGAGGTCAGGACACAACCTATTATCTAGCTGCTGAGGATTCCCTTCTCTGCTGAGCTTGCCTCACTTACGGATGTCAGTGTCCATGTGTGAGCTGCTTTTTTAACTTGCCAACTACAGGAAAACTTCGTTTGGTCCCGGCAGATATCATGCAAATCCAATATACTTTTCAGTTTTAAGCTAGAGTTTAAGGACAGGTTTCTGAAAAAGAGGACCTAAAATTTTTTTTCTCTTAAATCTCTTCTGTATCCCTGAATAAATACATACATATACAAACATAAGTATATACACCAACATACACAGGCTTTATATATATATATTTATATATATTTAAATTGGCAACTCTTAAGTATACAAGTTCAGCTCAAAGCATTTCAGTAAATAAACATCTTAACCAAGCCCAGGTGTGGAAGGGCATATTACCCCTCTCCCCACCACAGGTGGCCGGTGCAGCTAGGAGAGATAACCCAGGTGGGCAAGGCCCAGCAGGTATCATCTCCTGGCGCCAAAGGGTCTGCCAGCCTAACCAAGAATCAACACCTTGGTATGGAGAACAGATGTGGGAAGAGATAAAAGAAAAAAACATAGGTGACCAAAAGGCCTGCTTTACTCTATAAAAGTACTACAGATTATCACAGATGCAGAAGTCTCTTACATGCTCCTTGGGAACATGCAAGATGACTTCCTCCTTGAGGCTTGGATGCAACTTTGTGGTTACTTTTCTGGAAACTGAGGGAAAGGATTTCAATGTGTGCTCCATCACAATTGGATGGTAAGAAACATTGGATCCTAAGTTATATTATTTCTTCGCTAGCTGTAAAATTAATGGTACCTTTAACCCTGTGTGTAATACTAGTTGTCTCTTTTTGTCTTATTCCTGTGTAGTAGTAGTCTGTTTTAAGTCTTATATCTGTTAGTTTTGCGTCTATTAAATAAATAATTCATTCTATAATAGACTGGATCAGCCATTATTAAAGAACTTGTTGTAGTCCCCGAGCCACCAGTTGGGATGGCTGGGGGACCAGGGAGCCCAGGAGCTCAGTGGTGGGTGAACGCAGAGATCTGACACCCCCCACAAACTCAGTTGGTAGAATTCCTCCACCTGGTCTTGTGCCCTTTGGAATGAGGTCCCTCTGGTTGGCCAGCAGCCAGACGGTCACTCTAACCCTAGGTCACACCCCATTGGCCCTCAGCTGTTATCCCTCCCCCTGTCTGGACCCCTGATAAGAACCTGCTGGGCTGAGGCCCGGCCTCTTGCCACCTGGCCGGCTTAGGTGCTGGTCAGAATAAACATCGGATTCCTTGGCAAGGGCCACCTCTGACTCTTTGCTTCTGGTACCGCTCGAGCTGGCAAGCTCTGTGTGAGCGTGGCTGCGTGCCTCCATCGCACGGTGAGAGAGAAGCTGTACGCAAGGTGTCCGGACACCACCAGGAGTTCCTGAGCCAGGATCTCTTAGGGGCAAGCTGCAGCCTACCACCAGCCAGCCACACAGCTGCAGAACTTGCGAACGAGAGTGGGTCTTGGGGTGCTGGCCGCCTCAATAAAGCTACTGCCTGCTGCCAGAGGCCTGGGCAAAAGGCAGGGACTTACTTAAACCCACATCATCCATTCATAACACCAGGGAAGCAGAAAAGAAAAACAACTGTGAAATAAATACCTTGCAGATACAGTTACTTTAGCAGGACTCCAGAGATTAACAATTACTTAGTGCTTGCAATCTGCTCAGCAATGTGAAAGACAAAAAGAGAAATCAGGTTTCTGGGGACCCTCCAAGGGCTTGACAGCCACAATGCTAGTGCTGCTGACACTGCCAGTCTTTGAAAAGTCACTTCTCACATTTTATCAACCTCTTCAATTTTATGTACTCCAAAACGAACTCAAACAATAAATGCAGACTGTGACTGTGGAGATACAGTTCTTTCCAACTGTAAAAATTCAGTAAATGTGGAAGTAGGGAAGCTGGAACTAAAGGGGGGTTGGTAAATCTTGTCAAATAAATATGGGAATGTTTTGGTGGAACACGGTGCTGGAAATCCCAGAGAGAGCAAACCCAAAAGAAAAATGGACAAGCAAAACTGGGAACATGTTTACCACTGTGCCTAGATGGTCTGCAGAAATCTTGGAGAAGGATTATGAAGGAAAATATACCTGAGTTTTTATGCTACTGTGAAGGAAGCTAATTGCATCTCTGAAGAAGCACATTGCATCTTACACCTAAATTTGATTCTAGTCAGGATTTAGGATTTATATACTATGTGATTCAAACTGATAAGCACATTCATAGAGAGCGAGAAGGAGGTATGAACCCAAACATATTGTAATTATTTTGATTTGTCTTCTGGGGATTAAGTGTTCTTATTTTAGAATTTTATTCTTTATCACGAGAAAATCAACTGGATTTTTTCTGTCCAGAGTACTATAGCTATAATACAGCTGTCAGGGATGAGATTTTAAGGGAAGATATATTGTGAAACAGCTCATCAAAAGGAAGAATTTGTCTTAGAAAGTGAAGATCTTACTGGACTTTTAAGAAAAATAACAGTAAGCAGTCAGTTCTCAGTGGAGGAACATTTGCAGAATAACCTGGCACAACAACCTATGTTATTTTGTATTTTTATTATGGCTCTGTTTATCCTCTTTCCCAAGAGTCTTGGAGACACTGTGGACAGTTCTTTGAGAAACAACAAGTTGATGCTCAAAGATCCTTAAGAACTGTTGGGAGGAGAACTGAGTAAGACCACAGACATCATCATGCTACAGTGCAAACAGACAACACCTGAAACCAAATGAAATTTATCAGAGTGCTGACAGAAGATGTCATGGAGACCAAAAGAATGAAGAGGCCTCATAAGGAGTTAAGACAACTTTATGTTGGATTGGTATACTGATAGCTATTAAATATGGTAATGGAGATTCAACCTGTAATTCGGGAATCCCTCAGTTATTGACTGGTAGGGAACTGTAGTAGGGAAGGAAGAATAAAAACTTCCTGCTGATCTCCTATCCCTCCTGATCTTACACAGAGGACAACCCATGGGCACTGCTCATATAGCCACAAGCCAATCTGAGACAACATCCACAGCTCCTTCAAATAGACCAGCATCTCAAAAGAACTGGGTAAAGCCAGATTATTACAGAGAGTAATATTTCACTGTTATTTATACTGCAATTGATGCAGTAATCTCTCTTTCATTGTATTACGGTATCTGAGCACTATCAGTCACCTAAAAGCAAATGGCTATAGAAAATCCATACAGAAACCTTCTGAAGAGCCCCTGGTCAGTGGTATAGAATATGATGTGAATAGTGCTCAGCTGAAGGGCAGGGATAAACTCTGACTGCAGGTTAGCAAACACCTAATTAAAGTTGCAAAACTTTTAAGTAGGCATTTGATTTATCAGAGTGCAATTTTGCGTCATGGTTATATGAACAGGATCTTAAAACAACTTAAAAGTTCTGCAACAGTAAGAAGTGGTATGGAAATTGTCAGAATTACGAGTTCTGGAAAGGAATTAAAATAGGGAGCAAAACAGCAGAAAAAAATTACCTATTTTCTTTTAGATTCAAGACTTCAAGGGATGTCTAAGAATTAAAGGAGGTGACAGACCCCCCAACAGCCACTTCTTGCTGTCACAGGAGGGAATTTAGAGATCATCAATTTGTACAGCCCAAAGCATAAACCTTTCACAAGCACAAATCTTGTCAGGATCTAATTAACATAACCTGATGCTAACACCCTTTCTAAACTGAATAAATTTGGAAGAATAGTTACTTGTTTATGATTTGGAAGAATAGTTTACTTGTATGCTTATTTCTATCACTGCCTGATTGTGTACTAAGTGCACAAGCCATAAAAGCAACATCTGGGCAGCTATGCAGTGTAATAGAAACCCCGAGAAGCTACAACCCTCAGCTACAGGTAAATCTTACCTGCTTTCTTGTTGTCTGTGTGTCCCTGGAATGCTCTGTAGCCTCAGCTATGCAAGTCATGTTAGTCCTGCTGTGCTGATAAAACATATTTCTGGAAGGCGGTTCCAAATGAAAGGTAGATTTACTGATGACACAGTCCAAAACAATGAGAGGTGTTTGAAGCGCAGGAGCAGAGGAGCAGGCATGCCTTTAGCATTATTCACTGGGGATCACAAGAGAGACACAGCTCTGCCAAAGGAAGCTGAAAGTCCAACTTGCTTGACTTTCTCATCTCCAAGCTGCATACAAAACATTAGTGTCATGGTCAAATAAAACATTCTACCATTTTAGGCACATTGCCTAATTAGAAGCCATGGTTATCTGAGAACACTGTTTTTGCAGCTGTCAGGAAATTAAATAACCCAAGGGTAACTTGGAATTAAATAAAGCTGTACAAACACATAGCCCAGCTCTGAAATCCTGACTCAGACAAGTATCCCCTCTGCTTTCCAAGGGACTCAACACCTAACTAGGGTATGAAACTATTGTTTTCAGTCAGGCAATAGGATAACAAACACTGGTCCTTCTTGAGGGGCTGATGCTGGACTTGCAAATCCATATAACAGAAGGCTGCGTTCTCTCCACTAAAAGCAGCAGCACCTCCTGAGGAAAGAGCTCCATTGCAAGTGTCCACTAAGAGAGCAATCAAGGACTGATAAAAGGAAATGCTTATACAGAAGCCCCTGCTTTCATCTCATTTTCAAGTACTTCTCCTCTTGCAATCCTTGTAACTTGAAACTTTGTCAGCAATCTAAAAATTAAGCTGGTTATACTTTTACACTGACTTTTTAAGAATTAAACAAAAAGGAGAAGTGCATTTCCAGTGAGATTGGTGCAGTCTCTGAAATGCACAAAAATGCCCACTTGGAAATTCTGTTTCTGGTGGCCTCCTTTCTTAGCTTTCTACTTGTGACTTCTGTTGCAAGAAACAAAATACTCAGAGTAATATCAAAGCCTGAGTTTAAGAGAAAGAGACAAAGTTCTTGCCAGGCCAGACATCGACCCAGCAATAAGGTATTATAATAAGGTATTATATAAGGTATAATAAGGTATAATAAGGTATTGCACTAATAATAATAATAATTGCACCAATAAGGTATAATAAGGTATTGCACGGGGAAGTCAAGTCTGTATACAAAAGCCATTATAATGTAAAAGCACAACTCCCACCATGGACACAGAGGGATGACGGACTCACTACAGACTACCTGGAGGATCATGAGGAAACTATAGTTTTACAGTACTGTCTTAGAACTGATATTCAGGTTGTTGCAATACAGTGGTAAATAAAGTCTGATTTTGAAGTGCAGGTAAGTAGATGCCAGTGTAATAAACGAAATCATAAGGTTGGCTTTCACATGTTTAAATTGTTTGGTGTCCAAATTAAGAATTGTTAAAAATTGTTAATTATGAGCAAGTGTTAATTGTTGAATGTTTCCCCAAGTTAGAAAGTTTATTCTCTGTTGGTTTCTTAAGGTTTCACTCATGTTCCCCAGTTTAATTGGTTTTAAGGTGTGTAAAACCTTTTAATCCTTTTCCGAGTTCAGTTATGTCCCAGGGAGAAAAACCCCTCACCCATACCCCAAGGGCTATTCTTAGCACCTGACCCTCATTCTGCAATTTAGCTCCGCAGCAACGTGGAATTTTAATGAGGACTTTCCCGCCTTTGGAAACTGGTGACATCATCACTGACTGCTTCCCCGAGACAACAGTGAGCCATTGGCCAGAACATATTACCTCATTCAAGGACTCCATCAATCACCCAGTGCCATGGAGGCTGGACAGTGGGCGGCCTGGGGAGGGGCCAGGGGGGTATAAAAGAGGCTGCACAGGCTCAGGGCTAGCTTTTTAGCTGAGGAGTAGCTGTGGTGAAGAGCCCAAGGCTGGGGTCACAGGCCTATATCTCTTACCGGAGACTTGATAAAAGACTTTTTTGCTTGGATTAGCTGAGGCAAAGCCCAGCGTTGCAAAGCTCTGCCTTGGGCCAAAAGCCAATTCGGCTACAAGTGTCTCCGATCCCTGTGTTCCCGGTTTTCATTTTTTCTTTGGGAGTTTTTCCAAAATAATTTTTCCTTTAATAAATTACTTCTGGTTTTAATTAAAACACAAGAGTTGTCCGTATTTTTCACACCAGTTTGGGCTTCCAGCTAAGGCAAAATGATTTGTCACACAAAGGATGTATGTGACCTGAAACAAGTAATTTGGTCTACTTTTTACCAGTTTCCTCATATGTGGGAGAAAATAATTCTTACCTCACAGAGGTCTCAGAGGAAGCATGAATACACTCCAAAAACAAAGCATCCTTATTATGTTTGGCTAAAAATATGGAACATGGTATGGTAGATTCAAAAAATAACCATTATGTCCGCTCTCACTGGAGAGCTGGCTTGGGAAGACAAATCCAGGTTAGGCTCTGGTCAGTTCTCAGGAAATCAGGCTGCTCTTTTTCTTTCTCTTCACAGGATAGCACACCACTAATAATGAGCAAACCTGGAAAATTAAAACCAGATCCAATCTCCAAAAGCTGACATTTGCTCATGAGAATGAAGAAGGGAGCAGAAATTGGCTTTTTTCTTTATTGACAAGCAATGAAAATTAAAAGTTTGGCTCAAGATGTGTTCAGAGCATGGCTGTGGGTGCATCTGTCCTGCACAGGATTGCCTCTTGAGGGCAGGGACCTTGATGCCCTCTCTGTGCTATGATCAAGAGCTAGGTCCTTCCCAATCTGTCAACCATGGCTTTTTGCTCCCAGCCAGGAAAGCACTGCCATGGCCAGCCTCTCCTCACCCTGCTTCACAAGCAAATGGGAGGCACAGCCCAAAAGAACTGAGGATTTTGTCTCTGATAATCCAGTAACAGGAACTGTGGAAATAGCAGATTTCCCACTTCCTGACAAAACTTTCCCTGTGTTTCAAAAACTCCTGGCAAAGGCTTAGCTCACAGACTCTGCAAGCCGGGGGTGGAGAGGACCTAACCCGGACAGTTGAAGGCAATGTTGCTGGCTCTGGTTACTGCCAGGAAGGGGACACAGGTAGCACATTCCACTGAAAAGCCAAACCAACAGGAATCAAAGAATATCAGAAGAAAAACCAATGCAGTTGGACTCAGATTTACAATTCCTTCTGCATTTTCAAACAAAATAGCAAAAAAAGTGTTTCCTTCTTTTTTTTTTAATGACAGTATTTCAGACAAGATTTCACTGAACTGACAGAGTAGAGCAAATAATTACGTTTCAAACAAGACTTGAAGATGAAGCCACTAAATTAGTAAGTGTATGACTGTAACCTTGATGTTGTGAATCTTAATCCTGTGCAAGCTTAAAAAATTACGTAACTTTTCCCATAAAGGGTATTTTTTCCCACCGTAATCTCCAATCTGTTCCACTACAGACCTGATTTTTCTGTAGGCTGAAAGTGCACCCATTGTAAAAGGGAATCCTGAGGCACAGAAGCTACCTCAATTATTATTATTTATAATGGCCCTTACTTGTTACATTATCAAAGCATTTCCACGTTTACTAATTAATCTTTACAAGGCCTGTTATGAGATGATTTAATTGGATTATCCCTGTTTCTCAGATGAGGAAACTGAGACACAATGAGAGACTTGTCCAAGGTCAAACAGAAAAGCCTCCAGCAGACCTATGAACTTCACCATGGTGCTCTGGTTCCCTGTGTCTTCACCCTGCGATTGCAACAGCAAAGCTGCTCACTTGAGAAAGGCTTACTTGCCCATGGAGAAGCCCTTCCACAAACCTAAGATGACTGTGACTGTCAGGCCAAAAGCCTGAAGAAGATGATGATTGGCCAGTGTGTCACCATTAGCTTAATACTGCATGCAAAGAAAAATCATCCCCCCTTTGTTTTAACTGCACAAGAATTAGATCAAAGCATCAAGCAAATTCTGCTCAAAAGAGAACTGTTAGTTTGGAGTCATGCACATGCACCAGTCTGGATTTCTAGAGTCAGATAGAAGGATTTCAACTGATTCTAGTGAAAACCAAACAACTAGACACATTGCACTGAAATTATGAGTTACCCTTGATCCATCATTAGTTCTGGAGACTTTTTACCTTGAAAGCTGGAAAAAATTGATCACTGGCACCAGGAGAAAATAAAGTTGATGAAGTTTTTGGGCACAAAACCTGCAACCTCTGCCTGAGAGTCTCTGTCTGGGTACAGACAGGATTTAAGTTTGTTTGGCTTTCCAATCTTGCTTGATCAGGAGAATCCTCCAAGCCTGTCAGGAAAAGAAATTTTCTCACCTTGATGAATAACTGCTGATCCTTGGGAGACCTGAGTCATCTCCTGCACTCACGAGAACA
This sequence comes from Gymnorhina tibicen, assembly GCA_013399875.1. NCBI lineage: Eukaryota > Metazoa > Chordata > Aves > Passeriformes > Artamidae > Gymnorhina > Gymnorhina tibicen. The sequence goes on from VXAZ01003898.1 coordinate 132,124, forward strand.
CCTGGCAAACCTGCTCAGAGACCAAACCTGGGGAGTGCTGCGCACTGGCATTTTGCAACAATTACCACAAAAGAGATGTTTTCTCTGTTTGCAGATGATGACAGACTGGTTTTTTGCCATGGGTTACTGAAGATTCCATTTCTAGACTGAGGCCATAGCATATATGAGATGCCAAGGTGGAGGAAATCCACTTCCTTGTTCAAGTCATGAACTTAAGAAAAGTATGGCTTAAACTTAAAGTAGATTCACAGCTAGCAAAGATTGGGAACTGATGGTTGAATGTTTTCAGCCATGGGAAAAGGGAGTAATTTTGCTGCTTTTATCACTGATTCCTCAGCCTTCCTTGTGCTTCACTTCTCAGCCTATGACAGGGGGCAACAGCACTTACCCATCTCTCACAGGGTGCTCCATATAAAATTCACTTTAAAAGTAGGTAAAGATGACAAATCACAGTCTTACCTGCACTTGCAATACATAAATGCTTCAAAAGGTCTTAGAGTGTGTGTTCAGCCTTGGCCCTTCCTTGCACATTTAGCACCCTGGTGTCTCCTCACAGCTGGCAGACTATAGCCAGCTCCAGTACAAACAAGGCAAGCCACCCCTTCCCCTTAAGCCCACCCTTCGGAAAAAAACAGAAATGCACCAGTGGAAGAACAAGCGGATGGTCTCTAGTGAGAGAGATAAGGAGGGCTGCTACTTTTCTGTTGAACTGCATCCTGATCTTAGAGAGTAACCTAAAATTTCAATGAATTGTTTCATTGTTTCAGTCAGAAGAGCTTTGTAGGTCCTGCATTTATGAGAGGGGTTGATAAGAATGAGCCCTGGTATCTCTCTGCTCATTTATCTTGGACCTTGGAAAGTGCTAGGAAGCAGCCAACATGTAATAAATTTAAAGGAGGAAATCATGGCCAGTCAAGTGGTTCAGGAAAAGAAGTCTTGGCTTTCTCATCACAGGCTGTGAAACAAAAATAGCTATCAATATCAATCGCACCCATCTGCTGGAGGAAACAGTGAAAAATATGTATTATTTATGCAGTACTTCTTTAAATAGGAGTGAGCAGAGAAACTGAACCAAAAGACTTTATGTGGCAGGTTACAAACATAAGGAATAATATATGCTGTCAAAATTTGCAAACCCACTCACATACAAGCTCTAAGAAAAAGATAAAGTGCTCCTTTACCCAGGTGACGCAAAGCAGACCTTGGAGTATTATATATTTCTCATTCCCCTTCCTTCCCTCAAAAGCTTTAACCACCAAACCCTACTGCCTCTTGGGAGAGGGCAGAAATCCCATGTAATCACAGACCCCCAAAATGTTTATTGATCTATATCAGCAGAGATGTATTGCAGGAAAAGCCTCCCCAACCAAGCACATATTTCTAATTAGGCAATAGTCAAACCCCCACATTATAATTTGAATTTAGATCATTAATACCACATTACTTAAAAACCTGAAAACCCCAGACAAAGCATAGTCTAGCCAATATAGAGATCAGAAGAGAGTGATTGTACATGTGTTTGGTAGAGAAAAACATGTTCTGCCTAGCAACCACAGGTGCTCCTGGCTGTCCAGGGGAGGAGTCTAGCACTATAAATGTCAGCAAGTAAATTATGCCACTGTGCCTCAGATACAAAGGCCTAGTCACCGAGCAATTAAAAATTAAAGAAAAAATAGTTATAGAAGGAATATTCAGAAAACCAGATGCAACTATTAGCTTGCTTCCCTCTGTATCTTTAAAGAAAGTTAGATTGCTCCTAGCTAGATGGGTTCTGTGCTTGGACTTATTTATAAGCTGCTTTCTCAGGAAAAGAGAGAGGACACTTTATATATATACAGGAAAAGTTTACATGCAGGAAAAGAGGACACTGAAAGCAATTTATCATTTTGATGTTACTGATATAGGAACTCAGTGTGGGACTAAGTATATGATGGTTCTGAATCCAAGGTCAGACAGGGTTATCTGAGGATGATGGTTATCAAAACAAAGCACTGCCAGCAAGATGGCTTTTAAATTTTTATCCTTATTAGAATGAAAATTTTTCTGCCACTCTTAACTAGCTGAGATTTTTCAAATAGTTCCATTATTCTTAATGTACTGGGCAATTTACTGTGATGTATGAGCTGAGACTAAGAACCTCCTCCTTCTAGAAAATGTGTCAATGAATGGATTTCTGGCCTTAAAGAAGTTACTAGCCATATCAGCAAGCCAAAGGTTTAAGGAAGGACTGTCACATCTATCTTGCAGATGAACCTCAGTGTGAGAAGACCAAGAGTCTTGTTCTGTGTTCACACAGTGGATCTGCACCTCAGAAGGACATTTCTCACTGCTGCTTCAGTGCTGAAATGAAATGGTTTCTCCTCTCTGGTTCTGATCCAGAAGAGGTCAGTCAGGACCTAAGGTCTGCTGACTGCAATAATCTACATGAAATGGGCTTGCCAGTTCTAGGAGAAAGAAGACCAGAGCACATGGTGATGTGTGTCCCTCACCCCAAATTTCCCTGAACCTAGAATATGCATGTTTACAGATTTGAAAATCACAGTGATTCACTCCTCCCTTGACCCCATGTGTTGGTTTAACACAGCCTGGTTTTTAGTGGGCAGGAAAAGCTGCTTGAAACTTCTACTATGTCCAGCACAGAGCCAATCGCTGAAGGCTCTGACAATGGGCAGATTGCTAGCCGAATTAGAGAAGTTGGTAATGCCTCTGTGATGACATATTTAAGAAAAGAAAAAGTGCAGGAAGTTCTCTTCCCCTCTGAGAGGTGGCGAGGGGGCTGCCAGGCCCCTTCCTGGTGCGGTCACCGAGACCCTTCCCGGCATGGTGGCCGCGGCCGTGCTGCCGGGGAAGCCATCCTGGTGCCACGAGTGGCTATGCGGCCGAGACCATGTGGCCGGGACCAGTGCTGGGAGCGCCCATGTGGCCGGGGCAGTGCAGCCGCTGCCATCTCAGCATTGCTCACAATGAACTTGCTTAGCCACTTTTAACCAGCCGTGCTGCGGACAGAAGGGCAGAGGTGGCAGCAACTTTTCAGTGCCCCGCATGAAGAGAGGTGCTGAGTGGAGCCAGCGGCCGGTGAGGCCTGTGCAGTGCTGGCAGGGACCACATGGCCAGTGACGAAAACATGGCGAACAATTCCCCAACATGGAGCAAGACGAGATCAACCTTTTCAGCGCAGCGAAGCTCTCTAAGAACTTTTCAATTAATAGAACTGTAGAGGGTTTGGTTGAAACCAGGTGGAAACGCCATTTAAGTGTAGTGGTTTTGTTCGCATCTCTTACCTTCTGTGAGATAAGGATTAGAAGAAATGCAAAGCAGTGTGGTGGTTTAGGTCAAATTCAGGGAAACGTCCAAAAGGAACGTCTCCTCAAAGGAAGGCAGGCCACAACCACCCCTCCCCCCAACTGGGTTCGGGAAAAACAAATTTTCCTCGGAGGAAAGTGAAGGAGAAAATAAAAACTATTTATTTAACAAACACACAGGAAAATAATAATAATAATGCTAAATAATAAAATCTCTCGCTCTGGAGAGAAAACCTGAAAGATTTTAGAGTCCTTCTGTGGGTGTGGTCTCTCTCCTCCTCCTNGGGCACAAAGTAGTGATAGGGGATACAACAGCATAAAGTCACCCCAAGACAAGCAGGTTCAAAACTTTTAAGAATATAAAAAAGTTTATTACTAACAGAATTGAAAGTAATAAGAAATAATAAGAAATTAATAAGAAATTAAAGCAAAAACCCCCCTCTCTTCCAGCGCCCCACCCCCCCTTTCCACCAAAACCGCACAAGGGAAAAAAACAAAACATGGCATTTTGGTCAGTGTTACAGTTAAAAAGTTAGAAGTCCCTTTCTTATGCTTAAGGACAAGGGTTTCTTCTGCTATGCTGTGGAATCCTTCACAACTCAGCAATCTGTCCAGTTAAAAAACAATTTGCTGGAGTGAGGGAAAAAAAAAATCTCTCCCATGAAATCTCACACTGCCTTCACACTGCCAGTCATGGGCCATCACATGGGGTTATTAGTCTTTTTAAAGATGAATTATTCTAGCCTGAAGACAAAGGCTCTCTGCTTCAAAATCTCTAAAAGCCTTTCACTGCTTCTATATAGCCTGGCATAGGCACTTCTCATTTTCACAGGCGCAGATTTTTCATCTCCCCGTGTTCTTCAATAAATGGATTAAAGAGACACAAATACTATGTGATATTACAGTTTTTATCCTGGCTTGCAAGAAGCATTTTCAAGTTACATGCCAAAGCGCCTCCTCCCTTTTTTCCCGCCGACCTTTTCAGCTTTGTCCCACATAACATACTTTCTCTTTTTCTCTGACCTGGGAGCCGCCATGTTGAACAGTTGATTTTCTTCGGGCTTTATGATGGAGAAAGCCTCTCTCCCTTTATGCTGATGGCTGCATGGTGTCTTCTTCAGTTCGATATAAGCTGGGTTGGCTGCAGAAAACTCTGCTGGCTCCCACTGGGCCTGCGCGGGGCTGCATGGAGGGGAAAGGATGCCTGCTGGTCTCCAGAAGCCACGCTGCGTGGTCTCGGCTGCCTATTGTTTAAGGCTGATCCCAGATGCCCTCTGGAGCCAGGATGGCTTTTCCCGGTGGCTTTTTGCCCTTGCCGGGGAAGGGGGCCTGGCCTGGCCCGGCCACCCCTCCACACGAAGTCAGGACAAAGAAGAGGAATTTTCCATGCCACCATGCCATTTAAACATGCAAGATCGCAAAACCGTAATTGGCTTGGGAACTTGTCAATCAACTCAGTTTCAACCTATTACATTAGAACAATTCCCCAACACGAAGCACAGCCGAGATCAACCTTTTCAGCGCAGTGAAGCTCTGTAAAAAGTTTTCAATCAATAGAACTTGAGAACAATAATACCTTACAGACAGCAATTTTCTTCCAAGTCAGAGAAAAGGAAAAAAAGTGAGGACACGTGAGGAGAACCAACACAGTGGCACCGAGGTCACTGAAAAGAGGGAGAGGGAGGAGGGGCTCCAAGCATCGGAGTCGAGATCTCTCTGTAAGCCATGGTGGGGACTATAATACAAAAAATTATTTTCCTGTAATTCATGAAGTGCATGGGGGGATGTGGAGATCCACTTGCAGCCCGTGAGAAAAAGTACTCATGCTGGAGCTGAGTGGATGCTAAAAAGCTGTAACCTAGTGAGAAACTCAAACAGAGAGAGAAGACCCTTGCTTCCAGAGACAGAAAAACAGAACCCTTGTTTCCAAACTAGAACAGCTTATCCTTAAAAGATTAAACCCCACGAACTGAAATAACCCATGCTAGGCAGTTTTGGGAAGACTGCTTGGCCCATGGGAGGGACTCACATTACAGCAGGTTGGGCAGGCTGCTATTTGTGAAAATTAGAACCATGCTAGAGAAATTCATAGAGAACTGTCTCCCATGGGAAGGACCCCATGGCACAGCAGAAGAAACTCTTTTCCTTAAGCATACTGAAGAAAGATTTTTAAGAAGTGAAAGACTGACCAAAACCCCATGTTTTGTCTCCTTGCGCAGTCAGTGGAAAGAGGGAGAGGCTGGGAAGAAAACAAGTGTTCTAAAGGTTTATTTTAGTTCTCATTACCCTTTTTACTTTTAATTCTGTTAATAATAAATTTTCTTTATACTGTTTAAGTTTTGAGCCTGTTTTGCCTTTAGAATGTTTTTCCCCTAATCCTTATCTCAACTCATAGTTTTTCGTTTGAATTTCCCCTCCTCTGCTTAGCTACAGCAGAGGAAAATGAGTGAATAGTTTTTTTTGTGGGTGCTTGGCGCTTAGCTGGCGTCAAACCCCGACACCCTAGCACTTGATTTCTTTCTCCCTACTTTAATACCTTCAAAGTTCACTGCCTACATAAAGACTGGATGCGAGGGACATCAACCACATGCCAAGCCCAGGAAGCCAGTAACCTCACCTTGAAAATGTTAGCGACATGTTGCTTTACAATAATCCATCTTCAGGACAGCCTCACCTGGGTGACAAACTGTACCAGGCCCCATTTATGCAGATGTTCCCAGTGCATATAAACAGGGTTTTCAAGATGATGGCTATCTCCAGGTGTGATGGCATGTGTTTCCTTTCAGTGTGTGAAGCTAAAACCTTTGATGAACAGAGACTACTGGGACCAGCAAGACCACATGCTAGAAGCTGTGTTCATTCAGCTGCCCAGAGACAGTGAGTCTGTCCTTGCTGCTCTCTGAAGAAGGAACAGACTATGCAGAGAACACAGGGACTGTGGCATATTTGCAAATGCACAAACAGCTCCTGCTTTCAGCCAAACTTTGGGGGAAAAAAGCAAACCAGCTAAACAAATGTTCCTATATTTCAGGGAGCAGCAGCTGCTCCACCTTTCTGCCATGTGCTGGCTGTGCAGCAGGGGGATAAATGCCAGGACTGCACATGGCTATCCAAGCACCCCACTAGCAGAGACATTTGTCTTCATGCAGGAGGGCCCATGGCCAAACTTTCTGCTAGTTCTTCTCATTATCAGCCAGGAAAGGAGCTTTCTGTGCACAGTTCCCTGTGTTACTTGCTGAATAAAATTCTACCTCATTAGCAGGCCAAAGCCCAAGAAATGGCCACTGGAACAAACAAGGTTCTGTGCAAATATAATCCCCACCTCACCACCAGGGAATTAAAGCAAAGAGTTAGGCTGTAGCCGTTCCCCTTCAGCATGATGAATGCTTAAGCAGGTTACGGTTTTGCACTGTGGACATTTTCTGGGGAGAAGAAATAACGACTTCTTTACCAGCCTGACTCACTTGCTGCTCTCAGGGAAACAAGCCTAGGGATTATTTTTTGACAAAACAGTTAAGAGTGATTACTGCATGTCAATATGTTTTAAGTATTAACCTCAAGGATTGATGAAAGTGCCAGTATTTCTTCAGCCTGCTCTTTTCCCATCAGCGGTATTTGTGATGTGCAGGAGAAAGGGCCTGGCTAACATGGAAGATGCCAGCTAACAGGACAACCTTCTCATTGCTGCTGCAGCAAAAATTCATACAGGTGCTTGAGAAAGAAAGGTTCTCATTTTCCACACAGAAAAACCAGTCCTTCAGAGACTTACATTGAATTTGTTAAGCACTGCAAGAAAAAAAGTTACCTGGAAAGAAAAAGAAAGTCATTTGCTGTTGGACTTGCTATCTGAACTGCTCATCAAAGGTGAAGATTTACCCTGTAATTCTTGAGCTGAATTTGGCACTTCACTACTCAGGACAAGAAGCAGCTGATGCACTCAAGCAGACATGATTGGTGCTGTTTTGCAAGAAGGTGGGATGCTGGAACTCAGAGATTTTGATTGTGTTCAAGCCCATGTGCTGATTACAGGCTATACAATGCAAAAATGAACTTTCTCTTGCTGAGACATCCTAGCTAGGTTGTAAGGGAAAGCAGGGAATGAAGCAGAGCCCTTTCACTGTTACAGAGCATCCTATATGTTAGATCCTGGACTTCTCCAGGAAAAAAAACTTACACCATACTGAATTGAGGAACAGGGATGGAACTGCACACAGGGCTAACCCTGAGATGAAGCTTTGGATATGGTGGTGACAATTCAGAAAGAAGAACATGGGCTGGATACAAACCCGAAGGATAGGGGGGCTGTGGTAGGAGAGTTAGCAGGATGTGGTGTATTCAGGTCTTGCCAGCAGATCATCCCGTACAAAGGAAAGCACAGAAAAGGTGATGAAGCCAGCAGCTCTGTGACACTACTACCCAGGTTGGGTTTTCACCTGCCTTCCACACCATGCCGTAGCAGAGGATGGCCTTAGCATACTCCCTCCTTCCCATGCACTGCCTGGAAGTTGATCTTTTCCCCTGCAAAGCCCTGCTTTAGCACCCCAACTGCATATGGTGTATTTGAAAAAACCAGGGATGTTATAACCCAAAACCAAGGCCCAGTGGAAGGCACATGGGCACTGTGACTATCAGCACTAAGTTCAGGTGCCAGAGAGAGCCAAGGTAACCAAAGATCCAAACAGTGAGGACTGCTGCTTTGAATTGCAGCAGCACTGCCTGGTTCACAGAGATAACCTGGGCACCAGCGGGACATGCAGCTTCTTGCAGACAGTGGTTGTGCCAGACCTGGGATTTGCTCTGAGCACAACCAGTGCTGCACAGTGCAACAGTCCCTCAGTACGGATGAGCAAGACCATTGCTTGAGCTCACCTTTGTTTCAAGCTAGTATAATTTCTAGAGAGATAAACAGCAGTGTGGCTGGTGGAGACTGTACAGGGGTACAGGGAGACTGTACAGGGGTGGAGACTGTACAGCTGCAATTCAGCTTGTCACCAGTGACTGAATTGAAAAATCTGTGTCATGGCAACTGGGCAGAGAAACGAGTGCCATGGATGTCAGACAGACATGATGCTGGAGATGAGCATGCCCCAGGCATGCTCAGGGGCACCTGAGCAGCTGGTGCCCCTGGCACCTGCAGGTTCAGTGACACAGACTCCCTCCTAGGAATGAGAATCTCTGGGTTTCTTGCTCTGCCATGTGCTGTACCCCTTGGAAAATAACCCAGAAATTTTCTCCTCCTTTAGTGAGCCTTTGCTTAACGTGAAGCTCTTAGAGGGAGGGTCTGCATCCTAGCATTATGGCAAAACCAAATTAGAATTTATTTTCCTCAGCTGCCACTGATAACAAAAAAGCTGATACTACCAACATTAGTCAAATTCTTGCACATATGCCCCTTTAAAAAATACAACAAGGGACACTGGCAGCAGAACCTTCTAGGAGCAAGAGTACATGGCATAGACTTTCAATCAAACCCCAAAACTCCCAAATTATGAACAGATACAGCTGTAAAAATCCATTTAGCATTCTCAGCCTAGTGATTAATTTACTAAAATCTTCAGGTACCACTGTACTGGTCTAAAATGTAGCTTGTTCTATTACATGTTTGTGAGTATTCCCGAAGCAGAAAAGGGCCTACTTCAGCAAGGCTACTGATCATAAAACTCTGTACTAAATAAAGATGGTATAGTTTCAAATTTTCTCCTTGTGATTTGGATATTACAAAACCATTGAATATTACAGTGTGACAAGAAGGTTCTCAAGAGTTAATTCCTATTCAGGAATGAAATCCTCTTTTTTCATATTTTAATGAATTTTCTGTGACCTCAAAATGTGTAGACTTTTAATTCCAAACACAGAAAGAGCAACTGAACAAAAATAATAATAGCTGCCCAACACTTCCTCATTCCACCACCTCAATAACACTGTTACAAACAAAATCTCCACACACAATAAAAGGTTATTACGAACTATTTCCATCTACAGAGCCAAACCATTCTCTACATCAGCACTTGCACAATGCCAAGAATCTTCAGCTCTCACATGCCAACCACCTTCTGTGACACACAGCCAACTCCACCTTTGACCCTTTCAGCCACCCTAAAGGCAAAGATGGCTCACTTAGTACAGGGAGAGCTGGGTGTAAGAAAGGGGGATTAATCACAGCTTTCGGTGATGAGCCAAAGGAGCTGACTCACAACTCCACAGCATTGTGCTGGCTGTAGGGATAATGCAAACTATTCATCTTCAAGTGTTCCTTTCAAAGACAGAGGTTGATAGGAGCTGGAAATGCAAGATGTGGTACACTTGTGGAGGCTTGGGGACACAGGCCAGCTCATTTTAATGCAATCGTACGCAGATGGTTTTGCTTTTTCAAACATGTTTAAACTACACTTTAAAATTTGTGTGTGATCCTCTCCCAGCATTCAAATATATTCATATTCCATATCTGAATTGTCTTGTACAGCATGGCAGCAAAGACAGTGTGCTTAAGTGATCAAAGCACCTTTCAGAGCTGTACTACCAGCACCGACTGTTTTACAAACATTTTGGTTTACAGTCTCAGCGAGATGACTTTTCCTCATCCACCCTCAGGCTGGATACCAAAGTGGCATGTGCTGACACTTACCCAGGAAGCCCTCTTCATCCACAATGATAGTGTAGTCCTCAGGGGTTTCTGTGAGGCTGAAGAACTTGCACCTGGCAAAGGCAAACAGCAGGAGAACATGATTAGCAGCTGGACTGAGTAGAGCCTTCCACCTAAAATGGAGGTCCTTTCCCATCCAAGCTGTGCTGAAGGAAAGAGTCACAGTCAGATGTTTATGGAGAGGCCTGAGGCATTAACAGACCTGGATTTTATTCCTGGCTAACTCACACTGTGTGACCCACATTCCCTGCTGCCTACCTATGCACAATGGAGCTGGTAAAACTCTTATTATTTTTATTACTTAGTTCTTAGTTACTTCTCTTACGATATCCCTTAAGGCTTCCCATCACATCCAGGACCTGCCATGTTGCACTGACACAGAGGAAAAAACTTTGCTCACTGACTGCTCACTCCAGCACCCTCCAAAAGCATTTCCATGGTTCACGCATGCACCTGTCTTCCCTTTTTGCCCACTGAAATTTCTTGCCTTATCAAGGTTTGACATCTAATCTCTCAGCCAAGCCCCACTATCTCTTCTTTCTGCTTCAGAGGCTTTTGCCACCAGCATACAGAATCCCAGTTTCCTGTGCTGGTCCTCTCCCCTTCCTGGGGTACTCCAGGTGAAGAAGAGTGGTAGCAGCCATCAAGGCAATGGACACAAGGCTGAGCTTCTCCCTGCCCGATCCCTTGTGGCCTGTGTTCTGCTCCATGCTCATCTTCTGACATCACAGGTCACATGCAGCACGGCATCCCCAGCTTGTTCAGCATTTAGCACAATGTCACCTCTAACAGGAGATACAAATCAAATGTGACATGGGATTCTTCCACTGCAGACACACAAACAAAAAAAGCTTCAGCCTTAAGGCTTAACACCACATATAGTTGAAAAGGTTTTTTTCCCTGACACACCAACATATGTACAGCAACATCTACTGAAAAAAAAACCCCAGCTTTTATCCAGCTGGTCCCCAGCAATGGCAGGAAGGTTAGCACGACACTTTGCAAACTCATGTTCACCTTCAGCAGAGCATCAGCAGAGTGCTGGGCAGCATCCCCAACACCCACAGGGCTCCCGGTCCCTCCAGGAGAATGCCAGAGCACATGGACTGTGTTTGCTGCCTAAGCCCAGGAGAAATTTTTCCCTCTAAATTGGGTGCAACAGGAGGACCATGTGTCTCTAAGAACCAAAGAGCAGGATTTCACAGTTACACCACAATACTCTCCAATTCATCTGAGACAACCTACAGAAAATATTTTAAGTACTGGAAAAAGAGAGATTGTTCTCAAGGCAACCCAGATTTCACAGCATGTTCACAGTGTAACTTCTGCATGAAGCACAGTTCAGCAGGATTCAAGAACCAGGGACTACCAGGGCTTCTCAACATCTGTGTCCAAAATTTTCAAGACTTCTGCAAGTCTGGAACCCCATACTGGTGTCTCAAGACATCAAAAAATGAAAGCATTCACTTGATTAAAGAATCATATGAAAACCTGGCTTCAGTGTTCTTTTGACTGGCTGAAAAGAACAAACATAGAAGCTATCCCCTCCAAAAGCAACAGGGAGAAAAATTAGATGGATGCTGCCCTCCTCATCACCTCATCAGAAAGCTGAAAGGAAACAACATGCAGTTCAATTAGTGGTCTGCCATGTAACCAACAGCATTTCATGTACATGGAAAGTATTAGACAACCTGCTTTTAGAGACCTGTCCTGTTTTCCTGGAAGCATCCATCACAACAATCAAGCATTAACACTCCTTCCTAGCACAAACATATCACTATAAAATACAGACGTGACTCCACCACAACAGAAACCATAACGTAATTATCTTGTGTCATTGGTAATAGCTGCTGTGACAGCCACATTTACCAACTCAACTCTCTCCAGAAATAGTGCCAAAGAAGCAGAAAATAGCAGCAGCTCAATTTTTTACTGTTACTTCTAAAAGGCATGAGGTTACTACCAGTGCAAGGGGTAATACAAGCTGGGCAAAAAGAACTTCTGGGATGCTGCTTCAGGTGGGTCCCAGGAGGCGGAAGTATTTGTTACAGTGGATGAATTCCCTAGAGAAGTCACTGAAATAAAACTTTTTGCTACTACTTCCTGACTGAGTCGCATGCTGACTAGGGTGAAACTAGAGGCCCCAAAGGAGAAAACATTAATATTAAAAACCTAACCTTTCCTGATCTGTGATGGCATTTATGAAAGAATTTTTTACTAGAACAGTAATATGTGTCTGTGTGCACACACTGACCCCAGCAGAAGTACGATTGTGACAGATGCCAGTTTCTGAGCACACATCTAAATATGCTGATATTTAAGGGGTATGAACACATGAAATCTCTTAATTACTGGCCCAGAACTCATGTCAAAACCTCATATCTCCATATACCATCTCAAAGCCCAATCCCCCACTCAATGCAGTTCTGTAAACGGTCAGGACCACAGAGCCACCTGAATTTAAAAGCAAAGTCTTTCACCAGCACAGAGAAGACCAGTGGTTCTTACAGTATACATTCACTTTGTTCAAGCCAATGATGCATTCTTTTCCCAGAGGAAATCTAAACATGAAAAATTGGAATTGCAAACCTTGTGTGATAGAAAAAAGGAACTCAGTGTCATCTCTCTCTCCCACGTTACACTACACGCGCCTCTTCCATTCAAGTTATTTCAATAATTTCTCTTTCCTCTTAAATCAGTCTTCGATAAGCTGAGTGCCAACAGCATCTTCTATTATCACACCAAAGCCAAGAAAGGAAAAGAATTGCCCTTTAATAAGTTTGAGACATCAGGCAAACAGTATTTCTCTAAGTACATGTGGAAACCCTATATGTAGGAAGACAGTATTTTTAGTTTCCTAATAGCCAAACCTTGGATGGATTATTTTGGATTTCTGCCTTCTTGATGCTTAAGCACATTTCCACTTAAGCACTGTTGCTGACTTTGACTGCCTGACAACATATGCCTTTTTCTGGCAAAGCCACAAATGCAGACCAATCTATTATTAGATTAGATCTTTGAAACTGCAAGGCTTACACCGTGTATGGAAGAAATACGCAAGCTTGCACAGAGCAGGAAAGTGCCTGGGGGATGCAGCAACGGCACCATTTCAGTTTGCAAACAGTACTCCAGCTTCCATGGAAGAAAAGAGCAGGAAGGTGGAGTAGTTAGCTGTGCTTGCAGGTCCACACTGGAAGTGTCTCCTCCAGACATTTGGTCTTCTAGGTCTGCTGAGATCACAAGAGTGGTAATACTGGGACGAACGTGACTTCTATTTGTTCTGCATCGCACACAGAGCACAAGTTTCTGGGAATACTGCTGTGGATCCTTTGAAAGTTCAGTACAGACAATGGTCTTTAAGGAAGACTGTAAGTCCTACCTTCTTATTTGTAAAGAAACTGCTTAATTAATTGCTATCTCAGCACGGTAAAGTGTTGCAAAACTGTTTGTCCTGTAGAAAAGATTCATTCCAGAAGCATGTGGGCAGCTGGTCTCCCCACATGTAGGAAACCATGGCCAAATGCCATTCAAGGCAGTCAAATGCAAAATCTGGAAGTAACACAGAAGTTTGCAAAGAAGCAGTTGAACTGAATAGAAATTTAGAAGCAGCAGCAGCAAGTTCATCTGTGTGAATATGAAAGACATAATTTGTTGGATTTATTCCAGGCTGTCTTCTCATTTTAGATGAGAAGGGATTTGTATGCTTCACTCTGTATGTTATCATGACAATATATATTCTTATTACAGAATAAGACTCATGCTAATCCTCTAATTCTTGGTGATCTTTTTTGTAGTTTATAAATAATGACAAGAGTTAGATTCTAGTATGACATCTTCTGAGATGTATTTGGAAAGCAGTAAAGGACACTTGTGCTGTTAATGACATAGAGGCCATACAGGACTATTGAAGGGTGAGCAAGTCCTACTGAGCACTCCCTGGCTCTCCAG
>VXAZ01003899.1:216-46335 GCA_013399875.1 Gymnorhina tibicen
CACATCTGAGTTCTGATTGCCCGTTAGCACTTGGCCTGGGAGGAGTTCTCGCCGATATGGATGCTGAGAACTCTTCTTTAGAGATGTATATGTTCAGGTGGTGCTGTATGATATTTCAGCGTAATTCAGATCCTTTCCTGGTAGAAGTGAATTTCTTACTTTTGGACAGATGCCGTCCCTTTCGGATGTAAGTGTCGTCCGGTGAGCACGGCATTGTGTTCAGCCCGGACTCACACTCCATTCGAATGCAAAAGCTGAGCGGGCAGAGACTACACCCTGTTCAGGGCGAGTCTGCAGTTTTAAGATGTAAATGTCCCTTTGGTGAAAAAATACATGATTCCCGGAATCGCATTCGGCTGAGTCCAAGAACACTCCCCCCCCCCACCAGGATTCAAGACACAATTTAACAGTATGATATTTCATATCTGAGCATGAATTAACCGATTCATTTATAACAACCCCAAACTACAAAATGTCTTTTTCCATATTTCAGAAATATTAGATTGGGTACAAATAATACCATTTATGATACACATATATTTTTATTTCCAAGGCTTCCACCAATATTACTTGCAAATATTCAACTGCACCAAATCAAAATACCAAACTCTGGACCATTTAATCAGTTAATTGATTTTCAGAGGTGGGAGGCAGTTTGTAGCTTTGCTTTCCCAATTGTTTCTTCTGTCTAAAGTAAGATGCAGTTCTGACTCTGTTAGTTCATTATGCTGTAAATCAGAGAAAGAAGAAACAGAAAAGACCAGCAGGAGAAGCAAACATTATCAAGGTTGACAGGAATGTTAAATGAATTTTCTCCCAACATTCTGCTTAAGATCATTTCAGTAATGAGAGTGAAATAAATTCTAGACATTTTGTTCTTTAGTGAAATGTTACCCTTTCATTTTGCTAAAAACAATTCAAACAGAAAGGAGAGTTGCCAGAAGTTCTTAATTAACAAAGACCCCTAGCAAGCATGAAAAACCCACACATCCAACCCCTTGGCATTTATTATCATAGCTCCTGTCAAGACAGGAACAAATTGTTCAGCTACACTGCAGAAGTTTTTAATACAGAATCCATAAAATTTAATTCATGGAATAAACCTCTTGGCAACTGCTTTCTAGTTAAGTAAAACTGGTTTATTTCCAGATCACTGATCTTGTTTTGGAGGTAATTACATTTTAAAATTACACATTTTCTCAATATTACTTTGAAATATCTGTTTTTTAATAGAACAATACACAAAAACAAGCTTCTCAATTCTTCTGATATAATTTTTCATCAATATTTAATTATTCTAGTTACTCTCAATTAAAAGGGCCCATATTCTGGACTTTCATACGAACTTTCACTGTGGCTGGGATTCCTCTGAGCCTTTTGTTAACATCTACAACAAAACAGATAATCAGATTTCTCCTTTTAAGGTTATTTTTGGAACAAGAATTCTTCCTTGTCCTAAACTTCTGAAACAAAAAAAAAAAGGTAAAATGCTAAGAGGAAAATACGTTCTCTCCGTGTTGTTTACCCCGAAAATAAAATGGATAGAAAATACAAACACACTTCCATTTGCAAAAATATCCTGCTAGTGTCCAAGGATGTTAAAACCCCAGCCATCAGATGGGTCTGTGGTGCATAAGAGCTTTGGCATTTGTGTGGGACCATGGAGGGGCTCCTGGCCGTTCTGGCCGAGAGACCAAGCCCTCTTGTGACTCTTCATCTTCACTGGAGATCACTGCTCCTAACCCCCAGGACAAATATTTAAAGAGACAAAGAACTAGTTTGTGAGCTTTAAAGTTGGGTTAATTACTGAATAAATATATAACTAGAGAAGATAGAGGTGTATTTGTCTTATTTGACAAAAAATTCAAACTGCTCTCCTGATCTCCAGCCATGAGGGGAGATAACCGAAATTTCCGGACACACCAGAAAATGTGTAGGACACAAGATGTGACTTGAAATCTTATCTCGCTTCCATTGACATGCAGGGATGTCTGCTGGTTTTAACAAGAGTAGGGAAGGCTCCTAAAAGTCTCTCTTTTGAAACATGAATGCTCAGCCTGCATCTCACAGACTGAATATTGCCCCATTTCAACACTGTTTCAGCAGCCTGTGGAGCTTTAGTGACAACACCAGGCAAGAAAAGGAGCTGTAATCAAGGAAAAAATCACCCAGCCCACTTCCTTTTATTGCCTTTAAGCCCAAGGTAAAAAAAAAAAAAAAAAAATGATGCAGTAAGGGCGAGACAAAGAATTCAGCTCTTCTCATTCCTAGAATAAGGCAAGTCATCTTTTCAAGGTGGATATGAATGGGTAGATTAGTGCAGAAGAAGCTGCAAAGAAATCTAGAAATACTTTATTCAAGCAAAGGCCCTAATTATCTTGCCACAATCCCAGCTGCAGGAAACAGGGACAAAGATGCAGCACCAGATAGTTTCTGCTTCCCAAAAGTTCTGTATCCCTACAGAAACAGGAACATAACTACAGAATACATGGGTCTTAGAATTAACCTACAACACTAAATTCAAGGAAGTTACAATTTCAAATGTGTTTTTCATTAAAGACTTGAGTATTTCCTAATATTAAGCACTACAGCAAGTTCCAGTTTCTTCTTACCAGCTTTCCAGTGCCATTTGTGAGTGGCACCAACCTCATAATTATCCCTTATTATTTGTTTTTGACCCTTTTCATTATCTCTTCTCTGCTTCTTTAGAAATTTCATTTTCAAATTACTGATCTCACTGAAAGCCTTGATGTTGCACTGTGTTCATCTATCCCAAATCTTTACTTTAGCACTCCAGTTTTCTCTCTAATGAAGATTTCAATCACTGTTTGCTTTACTGTCAACCACCTTGACTGGCTGTGAGCATAATGAACTCCCTTAACCTCAGAGGAAGCCACTGCAAATCTGTCAGGGTTAATGGGCTCACGGGCTGGTGATTTCACTGCACACTCTCCCAAAGGCAGCAGGAGAGTCCTGCAGCAGCCTGACCTCCACAGCCTGCCAGGAGTGGGAGGGCAGGAGGAGGTATGGCCAAGGGAGCCAGGCACGCTCCTGTGTTTTCAGTAAACACTGCCTGGAAAATGGGCCTGCTTTATAGCCCAGATTAGAGACTAAGATTGACAGATAGATAGATAGCAGCTGGCTGTGATGGAGAAGCCCTCTGAGGGGAACTGCAGGGCTCACTCGGGGAAGAACGTGCCAGGGAATCAGGCAACAGTTGGTGCACAGAGATGTAAAACAACAGTGGCAGCTGAAGGTTGTAGTGCGGGTACAGAATTAAAGTAGTGGCATTTGCTGCTACCATCAAAGCCGTGCAGCTGCTCAGTCCCTGCACAAACCTTCCTTCCTGCTTTCCCACAGCTGATCCTGCATCTGAGCCTCATCTGCCAGAGCTTCGGCTTCCTTTCTAGAATTTTTTCGTGAGGACATACACGTTGTAGGGAGTGCAGCTCATCTAGGAGAGTCCAAATCACCACAGGCCCTCTTGGTGGTGGCTCTGAAAGCTGGCCCCAGCTGTTGGCTGTGCAGCTGCACTGCTGAGAGTGTTGAACTACCCAGCCCAAAGCCAGCTGAGGAAGTCTACACTAATTGCAATGTGTAATTCCTCCTGTCTCCACTATGAAAAGAGCCTGACTCAAACTGATTTGTCTCCAGAGAAGAGCAACATGAAATACATTTGCAGACATGACACTGAAAAAGCAATGCAGGTTGCTGCCTGTCTGCTAAAGAGATGACCCAGCCTAACTGGAAACATGGGCACTAATGGCACAAGGACAGGACATGTCCTGCGTGGCAGCTCCTCTTGGTGGAGCAGGATCAATCCCTGATCAATTGCTGCCTTAAACCTAGGTTTATTTTGTGACTTTGGTTATTTAAATCACTTACTTTCTTAGTTCATCAAATTAGATTGTATGGTACAGGAATGTTGAGATGAAAAAAAAATCGATGAACGATTCCGAGATATTCACCTGGAGAGGGGGTGCAGTTTGTCATCTTGTTAGACAGTGATTAGAGATGTAGGAATCAGGGTCTTTTCCAGGAATTTCCCATTCATACCTTTCACTTACTTTAACCCTATGAAAGCTACAGTCTCTCAAATGTGAAAGGAACAAACGCTGTGTTTCACATATTTCCTCTTTGTTTTCCCCACCTGATTTTCTGGCTAATGTACCATCAAATAGCAAGATATCTAGAACGAATACTTAAGTCAGCCAGAGGTTCAGTGTTCTCATTGTCCTTCTCAGGAAGGTCATTGAAATAATTTCAGAGAATACTGGTACACATTTTTGCCACTTTACTTCGGGACCAATGTTGTTAAAATAGCCCAGCACCCACATTTACCCTGCACTGGTGCATCTAGCAAGACTGCAAAAGCAGTTTTCATCTTATTTTCCTCTTATTTCACATTGCACTGCAGACACAGTGTATTCTATTCTCTAGAGTCTGTGTGTATCACACCCTCACTTACTCTTGCTGCCTCCAAGAGTAAAGTTTTTGAAAGCAATAGAATCAGCCTGAGTTTAAATTCCTCTACAGCATGGGAGTCACAAAGACAATTTGATTTCCCCTTGTTTGTTTTGGCACTCCCATAACAAGAAACTAATTTAGTATGCAGGGTCAGACAGAACACACTGGCCAGTAAAGGCATCCAAAAACTAAACTTCAGTCAGGAATCTCTTAACTGGGGCACTG
Source organism: Gymnorhina tibicen (assembly GCA_013399875.1). Lineage (NCBI taxonomy): Eukaryota > Metazoa > Chordata > Aves > Passeriformes > Artamidae > Gymnorhina > Gymnorhina tibicen. Next base: position 4,909 of record VXAZ01003899.1, read on the forward strand.
GTAATTGGATTTCACTTTTCAACAGGCACACCAGTCATTACAGCTCCTGCACTTCTAGAAAATGAGGCACAAACCACCTTCTGTGATTCTGAGCAACAAAAGGCTAATTACCATCTTCCAATGGCATGTGCCAAAAGTATCCTATATGATGTGAATGCCTGGAAGACAGCTGTTTGCTCAAATAAAAAAAGGAAGTAAAATTACTCTAAAAACCCACCAAAACCTAAACCCAAACCCTGAGTAATGAATGATGTTTTTAATGAGCAGCAGAAATGCAACAATAGCCTAGTTCCCACTCTATGAAACAAGCCACTGCATACACAAATAACTGCTTTAGATTTTGGGGGATTATGGCTACACTTCCCTAAGCCACTGCCTATCACAGAATACTCTGGATTCAAAAAGAGCCCTAAGATCATTGAGTCCAACCATTACATTAACACTATCAAGTTCATCACTAAATCATGTCCGTAAGTGCCACATCTACACATCTTTTAAGTCTGTTTTTTAACTATAGAATAAGGCTGTGTTTTCACTAAGGAAATAAAGCTTTCTGGGTGGAATTTGCTATATTTAATCAGTCAGGTAACCAGTAAGCTTATACATTACAGTTAAACATTCATTATGTTTTGTGCAGGGAAAAAACGTGAATGTGAAGATTCTTTGGCTCGGTTTGAGAACAAAGTTTTGGAAAACATGCAGAAGCAGCTAAGCAAATACAATTACTACGTCTGGGACAGAAAAAACAATAATTTCCAGGATACTTAGGCACATATGGGTATAGAGAGTCACAGGGGATTATGACTTTCTTCTTTCTGAATTCATAAAGATGACATTTCACTGCAAAGAAAGCTCTGTTCATAGCCTGATTTTGAAGGAAATAGCCTTGAGGTTGCTCTAATCCTGCCAGGGAGATTCAGTACAATAAGTCTCAGATTCACACCACTGGCTGGGACAGCAGCTAAGACAATGGAAGCAGTGGAAGTAAAAGTCTCCAGTGGATTTATGGGTCAGGTCCTCAGCTGCTCTAAACAGGCTGCAGTGCTCTACCTGCAGATCTGATGGCCTGGTTGAACACTGTGTTTGTGAGAGAGGGACGTGTAACAGCCCAGCAACATCTCATTTCTTCATATTGCTGTTTTTCCCAGGAAGCTTCTTACCATTGCTTATATGAAATGCTGGAGTGAATTTGGATCTCTGAGATGTCTCGTTTTCCTTAATGCTCACGGTTAACTGAAATATTAAAGTGCCACCCTCTTATTATTTAAAGCCTAAATTACCATAATTACCATAATTAAGACAAATGCTTTTCTCAGTCTATTATGTCTTAGCTTTTCCTGAAGGCAGATTCATTATCTTTGGGCCAGCTTTTATCTAACAGTGAAAGCATTATTGAAATTGGTACCATTAATGTTCATCAAGACATGCATATCACCACTTACCTTGATATTACTGATTCCTACCCCAACTGTCTAGTTGAAAAATTTTGTGGCTCATTAGAAAGACCAAGTACTAATTGAAAATAAAAAAAAAAAGTTGAAATAGAAAAGGCTGTACTAGCAAAAGTAAAAGTACAGAAATCTTTAATAGAGACTGAAAATGTGCTAAACCAGTGGTCAAAGCCATGAAGTCAAATCTCATTATGTTTTTAGTTTGGAATTTACTTATACTACAAAAAAGAGGAAACAAAAGAGCTCACATATGACATTTTTAACTAGCTAAGTGGGATACTGTTAGGAGATTTGCAGCACAAGCTTCCTCACTGGCTGTATTCAGGCCCACCTTGAGATGCACCAAGGCCTTGCCTTGATGGCAGTAGACATGGGGATGTCTTGATTATGTCTCTCTGTCAGCTGCCATGATAAACACAATTAATTCAAAGCGTGAAGTTCTGATGGGCTTCCCTGCAAAGCAAAATACCTGTGAAGACACATTGCACATAACGAAGCTGCAGCACAGTGCCTCTGCACCCATAGCCAACAACTGAGGTTACTCTCCAGTACTCAGCTGCCTGGAACATCCCCACAGCTATCAGGACACAATCTGACAGCTTTTAACCTTCAGAAAAAATAAATTCCAGTTTAACTCTTCCTTTTGGTTGATAACTCATATTACAGTGTGCACTCATAAAAGGAGTGCTATTTTATTCAACTATAATGTCTCAGTTACGGCAGCAGCAATATAAACTTTACTGAATGTTTTATTGTCACGTAGCATTTCTTGCAATAAAGGCATCTCAGTCACCCTGAATGCTCCTGGAGAGGATTGCTCTCGTGTAAGATCAGGATGGCAATAAGCATATCTCAATACGCCATTCCCCTTAGTATAAGAAAGTCCTTTTTTTGTTTCATTACATGTTTTCTTCTTTATAAAAAGCCCAAGGAAGTGCTCAGAGGCCTGGGCAATGCAATACATTGCAGTGCAAAAAGGAAAGCAGGAGGGTGGAACATACTAGAGGGACAAGGGTGGAGTCACTGCACTGCCACTGTCCCTACACACCTCCAGGACTTTCAGGTTCCCAGACCACAAGTGTGCCCTCTGAACAATTCACTGTGCCTGCCACCCTAAACCTTTTCCAGCAAACCTGAGCCCTGGCAATCAGATACTCAGAAACGATCAATTCTGGCACCAGAATTAGTGTTCAGATTTTCAAAAGGTTTTACCACTGTGCTAAAATTCAGGGTCTTCATCTGGTGCATTTTGCTGCAAGCTGAAAACTCAAGCTCCACTATGAGAGGCTGCCCACAGTTCACAGTGGCTGCCCACTGTCAAATCTGTCCTTACAGAAATTAGTTCTTATCAGAAGCCAGACCACAAGCAGAAAGTTCAAGTGGGGTCTTCGTGATCTGGATAGCTGGTTTCCATTTTTAGGAGTAAAACCCATTAAAATATTCTACCCTTATTTTCTGTTCCTGTTTGGTGAGTTTGTGGTATGCCAGGAATGCCAGCTGTTCATTTAATACCACTCACGACTGTATAGAGACGATATTTCTTTCACTACCTCATTACTGAAAAGCTGGCAAGCTAAGGGTAGTGCAGAGCAGAACCTTTCCATGGCAAGGGGTGCTAGCCACAGAAGTGTTGCTTTTCTGCTACAAATGATCAATCTCTGTGGCAGTCACTTTGTTGGTCTACCTAGAACTGTGGTTCAGAGATTGTTCATTACTGCAACTGAAAGAGTTTTGTTAAATATAAAGACCAGCAACGATCCTGACTGTTCTCCAAGGCAGTTTTCCTTGATTGCTGAAGCAGCCAAAACTCTATCACCTTTTCTGGAAGATCAGAAATGGGCATCTTTAATAAAACTTATCATGTGCAGAGCTGGATTTGACAGACTTTATCATAAATTACCTCAACTTTCTATTACATTCACATGGAGTCCTTTACCCCAGCAGACAATTATTTGATTGATCCTTTTCCACCGTAAACAACCAAAACACCAGCTCTCATGATTCCACTTATATCAATGGGGCCTACTCAGCACAGCTGTTCAAACATTTGTTAAATCACTTCACAGCAAATAACAATATGGTGCAGCATGCCTGTTCCTCATTTCAACTTAACCATAGCAATATTTAGCATGCACTAAAAAAACATATGCTGTATTCACAAAAAGAAAATACTTCATCCTAATCAACAGCAAGTCTCAGAGGATACTGGAAAGTTCCATAGGTAAGTAGAGCCTTAAAGGCTGTGAAAGATGAATAGCTTCATTCATCCTGAAACCTAATTCCTAAGAACGTGCACCCAGAAGTTCAAACAATCTGACTTTACACTTTGGTGCCTAAAGGCTGGGCCTGATTCTTCATCTATTAATTTATTTTGTATGTATTGTAGCAGAATCCACAATCCACTAAAAAAACCAGGAAACTGTTGCGATAGAAGAAAACAGTGAAAAGAATACCCAGCACTAACACATTAATGTGAGAAAACAGAGGCATGAAGTGACTCACTGAAAGGAAATCATCTGGTAAGTCAGGGAGCAAAATTCAAGTTTTTGGACTTCTTTGTTAATGTCCAAGCCACTGGACCCTTCTGGGTTCCCTAACGTGTTGTGATCTCATACAAGTTCTTCCTACTGCACCCTTAAAGTTTAGACAATCAAATCTGAAAATTTTGTCTTAATTACTGAGCTCTGAGTAAAGATGTATTTCTCCCCCTGCATCTCTCCCTTTCCTACAGGGACCTTAGCAAGAACTTTGTGAATTAAACAAGAAATGAGACCATTTCTTAACTTGCTTATGCCTGTTCCTGTGCTCCTGCTCCAGGACTCCACAGGCACACTATGCCTGCTGGAATTTGTCAGGAGTGATACAATCAGCAGCCAGCCCCGATCCAAGCTGAGACTGCAAACACACAGGGCTCCCTCTAGACACAGGTTTTAGACGAGCTGCTGCCTGGCAAAATATCAGAACCCTGTTACAATTTTACACAGGTGGAGAATTCACAGAGCCTGTTTTCTTGCACAGCTCTGTTCAGTCTCGTTGATAAAGATCTATTGCAGCCTGCTACTTATATAAGGAAAAAGTAGAGATGCTTTCACCTGGCAGCAGAAGACCACAGCTCCTTTCTCAGGACTGCTTTGACTGCACACTCAGTGTCTTTGGAGAGTCCATCCCTACTTGTTTCCCTCTTTGGAGGATTCTGTCTTCCCTTTATAGCCTTACTATCAACTGACAGAAATTTCCAAATCTTTCCATTGTTCTGTTTTCCCCTCTGAGAACAGCACAAGGCATTATTCAAGTATCAAAATTAATTTTAAAATTCTGTTCCTAGGACTAGATTCCAATATGAACACATTACAGAGACTTCCAAATTACAAGTAATACTGGAGGGTAAAAAAATCTCGTTGTGTACAGTTGGTATTTTTGAGCATTTAGGCTGTTATCTCTCACTGAAATTCCCTATGACTAAATTCTTTTTAACCATTTCAAAATTATAAACCATAGAATATAGTATTTATTTATGAAAATAAAAAAAGATTAGACATCTTAAGACCACTGTGGCATTTGTGACCTCTTCCAGATTTTTATAGAGTTATTTATTCAGTTTACAGTGTGTATTTTGAGTGTATACATAGCATGAGGAGTAGATCTCATGACTGATACAACTTTGTTCTGAGGACTGAGGGAATGTGGTATTGGAAGTTCTCCATGAACTGTCTGAAAAGGTTTTCTCCAAAGATTTTTTGTGGTGGGAGCTAAACAGAGAAATGTGTAAATGCAGTTTGGGTTCAGCAAAGACCAAGTCTATAATGCCTTTTCTATTTCAAGATCTCTATTTATTTAGAAACCTAATTTCTCAACCTCTAGTTTGCATGTCTTTGACAACTTTCATTCACACCATATGCAAATACTAAATGTGTTACTGTTAAGAGTAACATGAGATGATTCATTATTCATTTAATCAGATGAATCTGCTAATTCCAGAAGACTACAGTTTTGAATTCTATCAATATTTGCATTACCAGTAACTGGAGTCAGCTAAGCATGTAGTTGGTTCAGTTTTATGGAGGGCTGTTAGAGAGGGTTTAGTTTTGCATATTGAATGTAGACTCCTTTGGGATCTCTAAGGAGACTGCTGACTTTCTACTCTTCCCTGGCCACTGCTGGAGGCAAGACACTGAGCTGGGTGGACCCCCAGTCTGACTCCACGTAGCTTATTATACGTTACACAGGTATTTTATGTATAAAGAGCAGACAAAAGGTATTTATATTCTGTATTAGCAGGACTGTGCTTCACACCGAATATCATCCATTCTCCAAACCAAGGCTGTAGTTAGACAAGAATTGTTAAATAGCTAAATTGGTTGAAAATATGAGGTGAATCACTGCTGCGTCTCCAAGCACAGCACTTTTCTGTAGGCTTATCTTTCTTCTACTTATTTTTTGATAAACTCACAAAAGCATAAAGTAGCTGTAGCCAAGACAATGCCATGAGAAGCACTCCCAGAGCAGCAGGAGTGTGCACGAGGAGCTGGAACGAGCTCAGGGGACTGCTGGATGCAGCACGGCCACAACCCGAGGGGATCGGCTACACCCTTGAATGCGCCACTGCACCTCCATAAACACCCATTGTGCTCCTTCAATTGACAATGTATCTTAAAGCTGAAAACCATGAACGTGTGCGCTTGGAACATTTAATTTGGGAAATTGGGAAAGCGTGCTCATCTCCTGTGGCTCATTTTTCTCTATGTTCTTCCTTAATAAGGCCTCAGCATTTCACAGCCACTGAAGAATTCAAAGAATGCCATTAATCGAGATACCACCCTGATAATTAAAACTAAATACGTGTTCTGAAAGGATTCTGTAGCAAACCTCAAGTCTTACACACAGAAACTCCTTTTCAAGCCAAAATATTACAGCTTTTTGTTCTCTAGCTGATGTCTCAGCCTTTTTCTTTTTTTCCTTTTATCACTCTTTCCCAATAGTTATTCCATCACAATCATGAAACTTTATTATTGTTCTTTCATAACTTACAAACCCCAGTTTCCAAGTTTCGGTCTCAAGAGTTTGTTCTCTGCTTGCTGGGTTGCTTTTAGAGTGTGGCTATACCTGTCTTTATCACAAGGGAGAGAAAAGGAGAAGGGAAGAAATTATAAAGGGAGTGGTGGATGAAATTAATTGCTGGAACTTATGTTCTCTTAGGGCAAGGAAAGATGTGTTGATGACTGAAAAAAATTGAGAAAAACCATCAAGAGTAGCTCCCACACAGTTCACCTACTTGAAATGTACATATTTTCTATACTTTTATATTTTTCTGGACAGACAGATGAAAATTACAGCTCAGATTTGTTCTCTGGGAGTTGTCATACATAAAGACTCTGACCTGGAAGTCTGTCTAGCACCCCAGGACAGGCAGGAAGTCAAGAGGGACTTTTGGCTACCAGCAGTGAAAATGCTGCTGCATTCACCCTGGGAAACAAACGTGGGCACAATATCTACACATAAATATTTCAGGAAACCTGCCTCCTTAATTCAAAACTCTAAGCCTTGCCTCATTATTAGTGTTAGGAGGAAAAACTTATCAAATATGTCATAAAACCCTGTTTCCCTGAATACAGCCACCAAATGAATTTCCCTGAATACCCCACCAAAACTGAGATTAAATCACACTTACAGCATTGATCACTATATAAAATTCACTACATTTGTACCCTTGGTCTTGTATCAAAGCATGTGTCACTGCTTATGGGCACAATACATTAATTTTATGCCTATCTGAATACAAAGGGTGACTGTAGAGGAAAATAAATTGATAAATACAGCCATATCTGAATTCTTCAGTTCTGTGGATTGCCACAGAAGTTTCAATTCTCACAGCTTCTCCAAGCTTGTTTAGCTTTAAGACTTCACAGAAGGGAAAGGGTTTGTGTAATAACTAAGCCTGGAGCTCAGAAACTGCATCTCATTTAAAAAATGTTTGAAATGCTCTCATCTAACAGTTTCTGAAATGAAATACAGCAGACTTCCAGGTCTGCAACATCTTGTCCTTATTTGCAATGCAAAGTTTTACAAAAGCTTAATGGACTTTAAGATGTTTCCTTTTTTTTTTTTAATCCAGAGAATCGTCCTTCCAGACACTCAAAGCCTGGCCCTGGCAATGAAAAAGGAGGCCGACGTACTTAATTTATGTTAGATACCGTGTCTCAGAGCAGTTTAAGACAGAGGAACACACTGGTACTCGCTGCTCATCATCTCTCTCAGTAGAAAATGGTTTGCAGCACTGCCCTTACACAGACACTTACACAGGCACGATCCTTCCAGTGTAACAAATTGCTTTACATTGTGGGAGTGTGGCATTTCAAAAGATGTCCATTTGCTTTCTTGCATCAAAATGAAAAATGTCTAGTGCACTGTTATGCCTTTTGAGTAGGTATAATAAAATCCAACCATATAGCTGAGATAGTGACTTCTTTGCTTGCTAGCAATTAATGTTGAAACAGCACATGATACAAGAGATGGTAACACGGCTTAAGATTCATTTTCCCATGTTATAAAATGCAGAACTCTCTGCTGATCTTGCTCTTACCACAGTGCTGTGGGTGACATGGCTCTAAAATATGAGGAATTTTTGTTGTTGTTTGGTTGTGAGGGTTTTTTTTTGGTTTTGGTTTTTGGTTGGTTGGTTGGTTGGTTTGGGTTTTGATTGTTTTGATTTGGGTTTTTGCTTGTTTCATTTGGGTCACCACGTTTTCAAACTATCTGGCTCGTGCAGACTGAGAGTACTGAGATTCCTATAAAACAAGGGTTCGGATAATGAATTTCTATTTCAATTATTTCTGGTTTCTCAGCTTTTGAGAGCCGTCTCTGCAGCCTATGAAGCTGTTTTGTACCACCACAAGATTTGTGATCTAAATTCAAACCAGGAGCTCTAAAAAGCAGAGAGATGCAGTCAAGCTCTAAAAAGCCAAGATATGCTACACTTTTGTTTAAAAAGAACATTAAATTCTGCACCTGAAAAGCACAACTCAACTCAATGCAAGCTCCCTTAGAGTAAAGCCCCAGTTTTGCTCACTCTTGTTCTATAAAACTGAACAGTGAATAATTCAAATGTTTCATTAATTTTGTAGGAACAGGATAATGTTAAAAGAGTACGAGTGCATAGCCTGAAGTGCCCGGTGCAGGGGAAGAACTGAAGGCTTGGCTGGGGCTGGAATTCAGCCCTTGGGAGCCTCCCGGTCCCAGCGCAGGGGTTTGTGAGGGGAGCAAGTGCAGCGCTCCCCAGCCTGCGGGGAAACGCCGGCACTGAAGGAGCAGCAGGGCGAGGCAGAAGCAGCTCAGGGATACCCAGAACAATCTGCCCAGTGTTGTGCTGCTCATCACCCGCCCAGCGGCACAGATATCCTTTCCTTCCCCGTCTCCAACCTGCTCTTTTCCCCCGCGGCCAGGAACCGCCGCGTTCCATGAGCGACCCGTTGTCTGCGTGCAGGGGGAGGGCCCAGGCGCAGCGCCCTGGTGAGGGGCAAGAGTCGGTTCTGTACCTCGGCACACGGAGGGGCTGCTCCGGTCCTGCTCCCAGACTCGGGACAGGGGGCACCCGGAGCACCGAGGGCACTGAGGGCCCGGGCACCGCCGCGGCTCGGGGCCGGAACGAGCGGGAAGGCGGGAGCGCCGCAGGCAGGGCCGGGCCGGGCCGGGCCGATGGCGGCTCCGGGGACTTCAGCAGGCCGCGGCTCCGGCTCCTCGGTGGTCTCACAGCTCCTGCGGCTGCAGGGGCCTACACTGCCTGCTCTGGGCCGGGGACCCACACCGGGAAAGGGGCACACCTCAGGCACTGACGGTCACAGCCAGCTCTCGGTCTGACTTGGCTCTAAAGCTACAGTGACAGAGCTAACGGAACCTTCCTGCAAATCTCTTCTAGAAGTGTTTGCTACTCTTGTTATTTTACATACATATATACGTACACACACACACGCGTATATATATATATATATATAGAGAGAGAGAGGTTATTTATTCCAAGAATTCAGCCTCTCTCTGTAGTGCCTGAAGACCAATGCAGTGTTTCAGTGGGCCCTTACCTGTCCTCCCTCCTTTCCACCTCCAGACTCCAGAGGCTGATGTCCCCCCGAGCCCCCGCAGTCCCACAGCCCCGCTCTGGCTCTGTTACGGGTCTGGCACTCCTGTCCTGGTGCTTTGGTGATGGTGGCCTGCCAAGGAGAAGGCTGTTAGATTGGTTTGGCACGACTTTTTTTCCTGACAAATTCAGGTTAGCTGTGACTTTCACCTTAAAGTTTCTTGCCAATTGAAAGAGATGTATTTGCTAGCATGGCTGAGGGGTTTTTCTTGGAATTCAGTTTAGCTGGCTGACTTTTACAGATTTCTTATTTCCCTCTCTCTTAAAAAAAAAAAAAAGGAAAAAAGTAGGTACCTTCCAGCCTTTGCAATGCTTCATCCATTTTCTGTCATAACCTAGAATGAACTGTGTCAGGTTTTATAAAATTAATGATTCATCTTAGTACAACCTAGGTTGCTCTTTTTAGTTTCTCATATTTGACCTAAGAAAAAAATGACTAAGTTTTTGATCACAAAAACACAGACTAGACTGGTAGGCTTTGAAAAAGAGAACCTTCTTCAAGGAGATCCAGTCTTTTTCACAAACTTGTCCATTTCATAAATACACAAATGTCCATTTCATAAATAAACACCCACTAGTTTTGTTATACCAGCGTTGTTTAGCACAACCTCAGCATTTTGGCTTCATGCAAACAAAATTCACTGACTCAGCAGCGGTAATCCAGCTTGCTGGAGTAGAAATACTGACTGGAGAACAAACTGATTAAAAATGAATACAGGGATCCTACTGGAAAAGTGAGGTTTTCCGGAGAGGACGCTATGAAGGACAGCAAGTGTGATCTAGGCTAGAAGGGAGGGACTGGACTTTCCTCATCACGTAATATCAAATGCAGAAAAATATAGGTGGACTTAATATGTAATATGGTGTGGACTGTTCACGGTGTGGAAATGAAGGAAATCTGAGCTGCTGGAATAAACAGTGTGTGGAGACTCTGCAGTGGAAGCTGAATCAATTCCTAGACCAGAGCTGGTTGGTAGCAGGGGAATAGCTGAAATTTCATTTTTATAGGCATATAGTAATTATAAACAAAAATGTGATTTATGAGAACGCTTCGGTGTTTACTGCTTATCTCCAACTGAGCTTTAGAGGTCCTGTTGAGAATAACATAAAATGCAACATTTTGTTCCTGTGCAATAAACAGTAATTAGGAAGCAATTTTAATTTAAAGCCAGCTAGGGTTTTGCTGTTTACAATAACTAACAGACAATGACTAAGTGCACAGTATCTATGAATGAGAGATTAAAAATATTAATAATGAAGAAACATTAATAAAAGGACATGACACACTCAGTACAGATAAACACATCCTTAGACAGGTTTCACAGGTTTAGCTACCTATTTCAGTTCCTAAGTAGGCAGCACTTGAAGTTACACACTTCATCCTGCATCCTTTGCTTGTCATCCCAGTCCACCACATCACCACTTGCTTTTCAACAATTATCTAGCTCCCCTATCACCCATAGTTTATTTAATGTTTTGTCATGTTTTAGAACTATGGAACGTGACATATCTACTCTACAGAAGACTTGATGCCAACCTAAGAGCCTTTTGTTGAAAAAACTATTTTAATACTTTATTGTCCTTACTCTACTGCTCTGTCAATTATCCAAACTCATTACTGAGGCAAAGTCAGCGTTTGAGCTCCCATAAGTTGTTCCTATGCATGGCATAAAGAAGAAGAGCTTATATTTTAGTAATCAGGCTAAAAGAAGATTAGAGCTGGCATCTGTCTGTAATAACTCTCTGGATATATTTCTGAAGTGATATTTAGAAAAGGCAGAAAGAAGAGACTGTGGTAAGCTTAATTCTAGCTTTCAGTTCCAGTTTTTTGATTCAGAATTGTCTTCCAACTATCTGGCTGGTTTCAGTGGGAAGCAATTTACTTCTAAATCTTCAGAATGGCAAGTGGGGAATCTCCTTTGTTCGGGAGACAATTGAATTTTGTTTTTTGATTGATAATATCAGTAGTAGAATTAAAAACATGGGTTAAAAACTAAGTTTTGAAGGCTGGAAGATTGAAAGAAATGAGAGTTAAAATAAAGACAGCAAGACACTTAAGGCATATCAGTGAAAAGGACCAGGAGCAAGTCATCAGCCAGTGATTTCTCTTGCAACGTCTGATCTGCAGCAGCTTCAGCATCTGTTGTTTAGGTCTAAAGACTGTAATTTTCCTGAAATACTGATTTATTTGTATTTTAAACAAATGCATTCCTTCAGCATTCTCACACAAAACTCAGGTATTTGCAGAGAGACACAGACCTGTTTCTGCCCTACCTACAGTGAACAAAGTATTAGAAAAACCCCAACTGTTTAGCAATTGTCACCGTGTCTGCCATTTCTATGTTGTATCTTAGAATTCTATTCTACTTAGAATTTTTCTAAGTAAAATTCTTACTGACTTTAGCTTTCGGTCTGTCCCTCTGTGCCCTCCTGTAACTGGTGGTGGAGGAAAAGGAGTTCCAAAGACTGACTGGGTTAAAACTAATTGGAGAGGAGTAATCGATACTTTGGAAAATTGGACATACGTTGGGCTAGTTTTGATTTGCCTTGAAAAAGTTAATCCGCTAAAAAACCATGCATGCTGAACAAGAGCAGAAAAATCAGTCCTCCAAAGAGAATCACAGTAAAGAAAAGCACTTTGTCTTTTCACTAAATTTCACAATATGGAACTGCCATAATGACCTCATTTAAAGTAGAGCCACTGCCTTAGACACTGAGCTTCGCAAACTTGTTTGCAAGTACAATTCATGACCCATCTCTCCTCTTTAGTCCTGGTTTTAGGCAAAAGTCCCTTCTGGTACTATCTGAAAAAAGGCTTTTAGAGCTAAAAATGGTGTATCTGTTACGTTGCCACATCAAGGATGTCAATGATAGGAGGTGAAAAGACCACCACTACCACCACTAAAAAGCCCTCCCAAACCCCCACCCTAAACCCAACCAAAAAAACCCCATCGAGTTTTGCCACAGAATAAAATTGTCTCTTTTTTTATAGCAAACTAGTGTACCTTGTTGCACGGGCACAATGTGTCTTAGATATATAATGACCCAAATGAGTCATTTTTTATAGCAGTGAAAATAATCTTTGACTGCCTTAATGCAACGAACTACTGTTTTGATTAAGGCCTAGATTACCTTGGCCTGATAACTTCTACCAAGGGCCTGATAACTTCTACCAAGGGCTAGTTTTCACAATAAAGATGGGCTTTTAATCAAAGTTTTCTATTGCAGAAAAAGCTTCTGATATAATCTTTATGAGGATTACTGGCTTCCTCCTCCTGTGTGCAGGGTAAGGCTATAAGCCTCTTAGATCAGCACTGGAAGCAAATCCACTCTGCAGAAAAGATGTGACTTCCTAGTTCTCTACTGTTGCCCTGTCCCCTTACAGCTCCTTGTGTCGCAAAACTGACACCTGACCAAACCCAAATCTCAAAATTAATCTCAGAGACAGTCTCCTCTCTAGTGAAGGCAAACTCAGACTGCTGAGACTCTGTCAAGCTTTCACAGGCTGGCTTTCCAGAACAGTAACATTCGTTGGAGTCACTTTCCTCTGTACCAGATGAGCCAAAGAGAAACAGCTTGACAGCATGTAAATATTTAATTTATATTTCATTATCAGACTCACTAGATATGACTGGAAAAGGAAACTGGAAGAATTACCTATTACGTTTAAAAGCGCAGTTTGAGGATAGTATGTGTTGTATAAATTATGTTCCACATTTAATGAATGACATGAGACAACTTTCCAGAGGAGTATCAGTAACACAGAACCTTGTATGACCTATGCCTCTTTCTGTTTTTAGGAGATCCCAGAGAGAGTACTCCCTGGATCAGGGCAGCATGCCTGACGAATGAGCTCCCCTCACTGCTGGAATGTGACACAGAGAAGTCCCTGACACAGCGGTGACAGCAGAGGAAGGCACACAGAGCGAAGCTCCTGCACTGCTCACTGGCTGCAGGCCATGTGGGTGTCATGGAGCTCTCCTGAAACAGAGCTCCCATAGTTTGGGCAAGCTCAGAGTTCTGCTTTCCTGGCTCTTGGGCTCTGATCTGTGCCCAGCCAGCAGTCTGCTCATAGATGTGAACTTGAGTTGTGCCTGGAACTTCGCCTTGCATTGCCTTTATGTGGTCGGGACAAATCACCCCTCTCCTGCCCTGGCTGGTTTTCCTAACCCCACGCTGTCTCCCTGGGCTCTGTGTGCTCCAGCACTGCAGTGCCTTAGGGCAGGATTGGGCCATTTGTTTATATATAAACACGTGGCACACTCCTCCTGCACAAGTGTTTGTTTTTGCATAGCTGGCAGATAACAGGGCTGTAAATTTTATTGCTTAATATTATAAACATAGATGTATGGTTTTTCCCCCCAAGAATTGTGGTTTGGGTCGGATTCTGATCTCACTTTTGCCAATTTTTTAACTGATTTAGCAATCATTTACCCATGTGTGACATTAGAATAAAACTTTATGAGTTGCTTTTCAATAGCACTGACATTACTTGTGGGTACTGTTTAACATAATATAAGCAATTAAAAAAAATCAGGCCATTTTTCAGCAAGATACAAATGAAAGTGATTAAAACAATACACTTATTTCCATAATTTTCTACTTAATTCCTTATTATATATATCCCTATGGTATAATGAACATGACATTTTTCTGATGGTTTTATGAAAACAATTATGTCTGTTTTTCTCTATTCTGTACCTTGCTGGCTTATGTCTTTTTCCAGAAAATATCTCTATCTAAAGTACTATTAACACATATTTCTTCCCTTTGTTTTTCCTTCTAGAGTCAGAATTTACCACCACAGAGAACAGCTACTGCTGCATTCTACTATTTCTTCTCCACATTGTCTCAAACTGCTCAGGATTTGATGAGGTAGTTTCAGTACTGTCACATCACACTGGAGACAGAGTACCTAAAATATGTGATAGGTGTGCAAGAGTTTGCTCTTTGTGTCTTTGGACACCATGAAACCCCTTTTCATACATGTTCCCTTTCCATTACCAGGGCACATGGGATTGGGATATCAGGTGCTTCTTTGCACACTACTCTGAGTAGGTCAGAAGTTTTAATCCCCAAAATAATTTCAATACAAATATGCCTTCTGTAGAAGAAAGGAAACAAAGTAAAACTGAACACAACAAATGTGTTCAGAATGGTTTTCAGTGGTTCAGCCAATATTAAAGTGATGAAAATAATCTAAACAGACATGAACTATTTCAGAATGCAACTTTACAGATTTAGAAAGAGGTTTTCAAAACAAAAATAATGCATAGTGTATAGTTCTGCGTGCTCCACTGTAATTTTCAACATTCTAAGACATGCATGATCCTATCTTTATGCTTGGATTCTTAGGTTTCATATGCTGTCTATGTCTGAAGTGGCATAAGAGGTTATTTTATTTGTGTTTACAGTGTCATCACTTGCTAATACTTATGTGATCATCTGTTACAGAAGTGTCACAAACAGCAGGGTAACAGAATTAATGCAGTCACCAACTACTTGCCATAGACAATGGGAAATGCATTTGCATTTGTATCACCAACTCAGCACTGGAAAGCCTCTTTATAAATGTGCATCCTCAACGTGTGAGTAATGTCCTGACAGGGTTTAGCTATTCCATATAGCTCTTTTGGGTTTACCTTACAACTGCTATGTGATACATGCTGAATTAAGAACTATATTTCTTATAAAGCTCACCTTTTATACCATGGCAGGTGTAAGGTGCCCCTGTTTACCAACACTAATAAGAAGAAACTGCAGAATGATCAGGGCTCTTAAAATTTTGGTCCATTCTGAGAGTGTTTTCTGCCTAAATAATGACAGATGCAGAAAGTTAGAGAAGACAGCTCCTGCTGAGTCTAAAACTCTGTATAATGAGGATAAAATATATATAGCACATGTTTTTGTAATCAACGTCTGCCATTGTAATTCTTTAAAGAGCCATCACAATTCAACTTAAATAGGTCTGTTCAGTGGGAATGTGTGTTAACTCCTTTCTGCAGAAAGGTAAGGAGGCCTTATTGTTTCCTTGGGGGGCTGCAGCAAGGAGATAATTACAAGCTGTAAGATATAATCACATGGACAGGGATGGAGTGCAGGGCAAAGAGGGATGATGGTGTCTCCACCAGTACCTTTGATTGCAGGCTAGGGAGCTGCATTGAGCTACAATTTTTAACCAAGCACACAATAACCCAGGTATGCCGTGTCCTTGGCCTCCCTGTGACTGTCAGCTGTCACGGTAACACTGCTGTGCAGAATAAAGGGAAGGGATTTTAAAGTCTCTTTAAAGGGACAAATCTGACTTGCTCATACCCTTGCCAGTGATTTTTTTAAGTGATCTCAAACACTCTCATCTGTAACACCGACTTACTGCCTCACCTCAGATATGTCCATTCATGCCAAACTTCAGTTTCCAAATGAACAAAATGCAAATATATATGCAATACATGCATAATTTGCAGGAAGCTGGCACTTTGCAGGGAAGCATAATGAGACAGTCTTATAATGCATTTTCCTTCCTTTGGAAGCAAAACGTGCACTGGACACAAAGGAAAACATCAGTCTGCATTTAATACATACAGAATTATTTTCTGTCACATATTAGCAGTGTTCACATGTAAATATAAAGTAGTCAGAGCACAGAGTTTGTAGAGCCAATCCCTGCAATTGTAATTGCTCTGAGAGATTAATTGTTCCCACTGCAGCTGTACCAGGCAAATGGACTTCTGTGCATTTCTTTACCTTAACTGAGATGTGCTGCCAAGTTCAGACCACCTCTTGCTTCAGTCCCCTTCAGTTTCAGCCAGGCATGTTCCTCTAGAAACAAACAAACAAACAAACAATTTAGTAAGATACTAAGGAAAACCTTGTGTGCCTGGGCAAAAGACCTGACTGTTGGGCTTTATTAAATGGCCTTTGTTTTTTCACTGTATATGCGAAATGGATTCAATCTTCCCCTGAGTTACTGGCATTTGTTTGCTCATTGTTTCAGACTGAATCCATAAGCTTTTAAACCTGGGCAAAACACGGAGGATAAATCCTCTCTTTCTCCTGTTGTGGTCAGGGCATTGTGAGAGTACAGGCAATGGCTGTGATGGTTTCATGATACCTTGTGCCTACTCTTTCCTGGCAGGAAAGTACAGACTGATGATAGCTTTCAAGAGTGAGTAGTGGCTTTTTTAGTGTTTCAAAATTAAATAACAGGAAAAATAATCTAAAAACCTGGAACTTCTGGCAGATTTTTCAGGAGATCACTTTGCAGTATTGGACAAATTACTCCTGTGCTGTAAGTGTGGGCAAATTTGGAAAAAGTAGTTCGAAAGTAGTTCAAGTTTCTGTGATGAAAAACTGGTTTTCAGGTGCATTTTCTGTTTAAAGAGTAATTTAAAGAAGGAGGTTGTTCTTTTCTTTTCAATGGTGGAAGTAAAGGAATCATGTTATTGATCAGAGGGTGATTTCAGTGAGGTGCTGTAGTTACGAGAGTGGGTTCCATCTGGAGACACAGCTGAGTGCCATTGGAGTGGCTGCAGCAGGAGCAGACATTCTCCACCTAGATTTAACCTACAACAGATACAGTCAGTGAAATACTGCAGTCCCCAGGCTCTAGAACCCTGCAGAAACTCTAACCAACTGAAGTGGGTGTCACTGTTTCACTGTGTGGGGTACAAACAGGTACATTCACTTCACTTTAAATTTGTAATGCAGCTTTAGCTATACTGAGAGTTAATAACCAGCAATTGGCAAAAGCAGTAAATTCTGGCCCTTTACACGAACTCTGACGCAGTTTCATAAGCAACCTTTAAAACTGGGCTGTTCCCTTGTTTGTATTTAATTACACATGCATTTAATTTTGATTGTTAATTTGTGCACGGCTCATTTTCTCTGTTCTATCAATGTAATTATCCCATTCTTGTAAAATAACTGTCAAGTCCAAAGTGCCTGTGTCTCCTTTCCAACATGAGTGTGTATCTACAGTCGATTGTTAAAGCTTGCAAAGACCCAGGGGACAGAGTGAATCTTGAATGTTTGTTGCTCTCATTTCAGGTGTGAAGCCTGATTCAGTGTCAGTTGTACTTCTCTGTGCACCAGGTTTAGGAAAAAATAGTGAGCAAGAAGGCCCATGTTGAAATTTATGTAACAAAGCCCATCTTTCTTCCCCATCTTTCACTCCTATTTTTAAAACTTTTGATGATTTGAAGCTGCTTGAGATTTTCATTTTTTTTTCCTTGGAAAATGTGGTGGAAGTGTCCCATAGAGCAGTTACCCAAATGCAGACTTAGTCTGAAATTATGTGAGACCGTGGATGGAGCTTTGTGACAGAAACCTTGGTGGCAATTTTAGTTTAAGTAGTTCCAGAATTATTTCCCAGTCCCTGTCTGTTCCGTTTCATGCTTGCTCCACAAAGTACTTGCTCCTGCCATTAAATCCTCCAACTTATTATAGGAATATGTGAAGCAGTCAGTGGAGTCAGGGTAAAATAGAGACCACCCTTGCTTTTTTCTTTGGGTTGTTGTTTTTTCCGTACTGGGAAAACATTCAGTTCAACAAGCTCAACTTGGAGGCAATAGAGTGGGGCTTAAAATTTAATTTTCACAGAACTTCAGGAGTATTTAAAGGTTAGCACTTGTGGTACCTCATATGATTCAAATCCAACCTGTACATATCTCCAAAATTATTTGCACATAGTACACAGACCTGCGTGTTTTGTCCATGCAACTGTCCACTGAAATCTAACATCAAACTTTTAAAATAAATTTCAGGTGAAAATATCCTTTATAAATATAATCTGCAAACTCAAACTAGTTAGCAGATGAATAATCTCAAAAAATACAGTGTAAAAATGTGTAATAAAGCAGACAGCTTCACTGTTGGATCACATAGATAAGAATAATGATACTCCAACCACCCCAGGAACTCTCAAAGTCATGCAGAAACCACTGTGACACTAAAGTTCAAAATTTACAGGAGGTAGTTAGTACTTCGGCTGTCACTTGTGTCAAAAACCCCTAAACTTGGAAAATTCTCAAGTCGCAGAGTTTTTGTTTGCTGTCCACACTCCAGGGTTTAGGTCAGCCCTTTCTCTGTCATGTTTGTTGGTGTTACTGCCCCTGGATTTGGGATAACAGGACACTCCAGCCATCACCTGTCCCACATGGCAACAAGGAAATAACAAGAGTATTGAAGGATTAGTCTGACCACAACCGCTGGCTTCTGTTTCATTCGTGTTCCAGAATTTTCATGTTTCTATCACTGCATTTCTAACTTTGCTTTTGTGTAAGTAGACCTGACCTGTGCTATCCACAGCCTGCTTCATTTTCATATTATCAGTTATGATCAACAGATTTTTCCACAGCTATGACCTTATTTTTCCCCTTCTGTGCAGGGCTAGGAATGTTAAATACACTTCGCTAGAGGGGGAAAAAAAAAAGTCCTGGTTGGCAGTGGTCTGAGGACTTTCAGCCTTTGAGGGCTACCTTACTAACTTGCCAGGGGATAAAAGATCTGGCCTCTTTGCATATTTATTTGCATAAATACTGTCTTCAAAAATTGCATAAAGTTACAATATTTGATTTAATGCTAACATCAAAAATCAATTGAATTTACAATATTTGCTTTAAACAACACACTAAATGAAAACCAGAAATAGGATATTGCAAGCAAACCTGCAGGTGACTTACATTGTCTTATCCTTGCTTGAGGGCAGGAAATTACATGTTCTTTGGCTGCATCTATTTTCCATCAAAGTGGTTTAAAGATATTGAAGGATACACATAACAGGAAAACAATGACTGCTCTGCATGCAGAGCATATCACATTGTTTGGCACATGTCTACTTAAGGTGCATGGAGACAAGATTAGATAAATCCAAATGTGAAAACAATCTTGCTCCATAACTAGCCAGAGTTAGCTCATATTTACCTCTTCCAAACAGAACAGGAGATGACTTTGTGCCTCTGGAAAAATGTTCAGGTTCTGTAAACTTTGCATTTTTCCTTAGAACAAATCTGAGATCAATGAAATTTAGTGCTTAGAGCAACTAAGAAGTGACCATCACCTGATTACAAACGAGGCCGTGTGTAAAATGACATATATGATAAAACAGTCTCAGTGCAAAGCACAGCTCTTCCTGAGCTGCAGCTCTGTGTGCTGTCTGCTGGGGGGCGTGAATGGGGATGGCTTTCAGTGCCGAGGGAAAAACAGTGACCTAAATGTGCTGCTTCTGAGGACCTGGGATTTCAGAACACACAAGGCTCACCCTGTAACAACCCAGCGACTTTTCTGTAGCTGTCAAGAAAAGTGTCAGATAAATTTTGCTCTGGAATTTCCTGTTATGGAGAGGGGGAGAGATTAAATATTCAGTAGCAATTAGTAAGGATTGTAGCATCCCAGGAACCAATGGTTTTCAATATTTGCATTTGCATGCAGGATCATGTTTGTTCACCATCTAAGTGGTCTTTAGTCCACATGAGGAGACATTTCTCCTTTAGCATGCGTGTTTGCATTGTCAGCCTGATGGATTGCATAGGAATGAATCCAGTAAAATTAAATGAAAAATAATATTCATTTTATGGTACCTGTACCACTCATTAAAGTATGTCTACTCAATTTAAATTAAAGAAAGATGTGTGATAAGGCCAGCTTATTAATATTAATTTTAAGTCATCTGGGTAGAATTTTTTCATTAAGATATTTCCTATTAAAATATGCAATATCATTTAAAAAAAAAATCTAGAATTCTCACCTCTGTGAAAATGTTACCTATTTCACTGCAAAAGGGAAACTATCATGCAAGTTCATGGGGTTAAAGAAGTATGAGCATGCTAAATGAGTATCTCCAGACAGGCAAAATTAAGGAGCAGGTCCAGGAGAATTCCTTACACCTGAGCTAAATAAGGCTATTCACAGCTGTGGCAGGCCTAGGGTAGGGAAGGATCTTGGAATGCCCTCACTGCAGCTTTAGCCACACTGACCCTTACAAAGAACAGACAGCAAGAGTGAATAAATATCAAACCCCTCATCATTTCTTCTTCTGTGCAAGAATTGTTTTGAACTGGTTTGGGGTTTTTTAATAACAGTACGACCTCTAATTAGAGATCTGCCTGCTTGTGCTACAGTAAAATGCAGGTACAACATATGGTCACAACAGTTTAAGTCAAGTTAGGTGATGGCTTTATCAGCATTAAATAGCCAGGTTCCCAGCTGACAAGGGAAAAAGATATCCCTCCACCTTCTTTGAACTTCTTGAATTCTTAACATTCCTTCCATAAATCATTTAATAGCTGCCCTATTCATAGGAAAATGTATTGCTGAAGTTAAACAGTGGTTTTTCTCCTTCCACTCTCATTGGAGAGAAGCATAATAAATTATGCCTGATTTGCATGCAAGTTTGCATACACAAAACTCTTGTCATGAACTAGCAAACAATAAGCTGCTCATGTCAGAACATATTGTACAAACAACAGCATCAAATAGCTACTGAGCTGTATTATTACCCTACTGTGCTGTGGTACTGAGACTTCTCCACACGAATTTACAGCTCTGCAAAGGCAACAGAAAAGATAAACTCAGCAGCTTTGTGTCTTTCCTTGTGCTGCAGTCCAAATAACCTCCATTGCTTTGTGGGACATCCTGACTCCAGGGAAGTTCTGAGGCCCAGAGGAACCTGTATGCAGAATGTATAAGAGGGTTTCCCTGATGACACAAGTCAGTTTTTCATGTGGTGCCTGGGAGCATCCATTGCTCAGATACTGGGCAATGCACAATTAGCTTCTCTGTGGCATGGTACCATGAAAGTATCAGCATTAACATGTGGGCAGATTGCTCCTGCAGTTGGGGTCTTTGCAGGGACGAAGGGTGTTTCTAATCCAGCTGGACGTGCTGATGTCACAGGTCACCTACACATGATTTCAAACACTGGGAAAAGCTCTCCTGATGTGTCATGTAGTTACAGCAGAGCTTCTGACAGCTCTTCATGCAGAGCTTGATGCTAACACCTGTTACTGCCTACCTTACTTACCTTCTGGAATCTGCTAGAAGAACAGAAGCAAGGGGAACTAATTAGTGTAACTCATCACTGGTAATGAGGAGGCGGCAGGACAGATCTTCAGCTGCAAAGGATTGGTTGAGAGGAGATGGAGCAGTTCAGGGCAGTTACAAAATGAAAACATGCCTAACGTGAAGAATACTGCTGCCTGTCACGTAGTGAAAGCATTTTGAAAAGATTGGAATGGCTACTTTTAGAGTTACCTCAACTTGGCACCTTCCTTCTTAAAGAGCAAAGGAGATCATATGCTGCACAGGGGTAAAACCACTTTGCTGCAAAGACATTAGCAGAGGAATGCTTTTAGGATTTAAAAAGAATCAAAACCATGCTGAGGTAAAGCACAATTTGCATTGCAATTTAGCTAACACAAGAAATGTAAAAATTCATTTTAGAGAGGTATTCTGAAAATTAATTTGCACAGAATATCAGCAGGCAGGATATTGTGCAAGTACACTTAGGAAAGGTTGTTTGGGTAGATCACAGCCCTTATCCCCTCTTAGAACTAAACTTGCAGCATAAATAAGAAAAGCTAAAGTGTCTTTCTGTCGGGGTGGTGACAGCCCTGCAGGTTTCTAGCCCATGACAAGCACCAGCTGAGATGTACTAAACAGCAATACCTCCAGGACTACAGTAACACAGTCTTGCAGCTGTCAGCACTTAGAGCAGGAAAAGCTAGAGCTTCCAAAAAGTGTACAGCAGGCTTTTGGTTCACGCCTCACAGATCCAGAGGTGTGGTACTAAGGCAAAAAAGTACACGGGTCCAGGGCAACTCTTTCTAAAATCCTTAAGAAAGAGTTGCAGGGATTGCTGCAAGTGCTCCAAGCTGGAAGCGTAAGGAATTGGCAAACCTACTGGGAAGAAGTTTGTTACTTTCCTCCCCTGGCAATGCTTTCACATGAAGCAACAAAGAAACTATTGACACTATGAAACAGTGAAGAGTTTCATAGTGTATCCCCTTGTGAGAGAAAGCTTGGTGCATTATAATTCAGAGTGAATCTGGCAAGGTCCCCATTGCTGTTGATGGGAGAAGTAAATACTGTGAGGCCTGAAATGTGATTTTCCTATGCAGGGGATACCTGTACCTGTACCTGTACCTGTACCTGTACCTGTACCTGTACCTCTTGGTGTCGTCTTTGAACAGGTTGTAACATTTAAGCTGTCATCAGTTTGTCATCTGGAAACTCAGGCATTTGGAATCTTGCAGTTAAACCCAAATCTTTAAACCTGGTGGCTTAAATGTCCTGAATTGTGGATGGGGCTCCAGCGGGACTGCTGGGGCACAAAGGACCTCAGCTAAACAGAACCTATTATTGCAGGACTCCAGGTTGGCAGCTGATCCCATAACTAGGTGGAACAACCCTGAGGCAGTGGTACAAGGGATCCCTGTGTGCCCAGACCTCTGCTGTGAACCCCAAATCGCTCCTCTCCCTGGCACCAGAGCCTGGGCTGAAGAACCACAGACTCCAGCGCTGCAGAGCCAGGACACAGAACAGGGAAACTACGGAGTAAGAGCCCAGGGAAGGTGTTTCTAATGGAATGACTGACAGTGAAGCTGCCCCAGGGATGCAGCAGCAATATACCTCAGACTTACGTAGAAACTTGTTACTCATTAATCATTACTCAAGACACACTGCCAGTGAACGCTTCTAGTATTTGGAGTTTTGCATTGATACAGAAGGAAAGCAAGTAGTAACGTATTCTGGAACTTCATGGCTGGATGTGTTTGTGGTGAGATAGGAGCAGCCTGTGAGGGTTAACATTTAAACCAGGAACAAATAATTGCAGAGTCATGTAACACGGTGTCCATGGTGGTATGTGAAGACAGCTGTATCTCAACACAAAACACACTCTAAGAATGAAATAGTCAATCAAGAATCTTAACAGAGAAAACTGTTCAGAATTCTTGGAACCCAGATTCTCTTTTCGAGCAGCATCAGTAAATACGTTTATTAATCAGACTACAGGTCTATAAATATCAGTAATATTTTAAATATATTTTAATTATGGGTCCAACTTTAATGCCTTCATTAATAACATAGTTAAAAACAAAAAAACAAAATAATAGGGAAAAAAATCTTAAAAACCCAGATGCTCTCCCATCCAAAACCCTTACACTGATCATATTGCTGAAATATAGGAATGGGAGCATTACCTTTGACAGAGCAGTGCTGCTGCTGCACATACAAGAATAGTTGCCAAGTTTCCCTGCAGGTGCTTCACTGATGTGCAGGAGCTCCAGGAATGTATTGACAGGGCTGGTTACCAAAAGCAGTTCTCTCTGAAAAACACAAAAATAAAGATGATTTGTTTCATTACAAAGTAGTTCTGTTTGGAGGAGAAATAGGATTACAATGCATGCAATCATCTTTCCACTCCTCCTTGAAGAGCAGCTTCAGCAGCTGAGCTGGCTCAGTGAGCGGAGCAGCCAAGGCAGCTCAGTGGTTGCAGGGGAACCGATTCCTTGGTGTTCAGGGAATCCACTGGAGAACGTACCTTTGTCTGTGGAGAATGGGCATTTTGGCAGCACTTCCTCAGCATGCAGAAGCCAGAAGTGGCATTGGGTTGACAGCATCTGGGAGGTAACGAGGCACAAGCTTGTCTTTATGCAGGCCTATATGGATTTCCTGTTATTATTTGGGACTGGGCACTAGGGGAGTCAAACAAAATGCTGAGTGACCAAGGAATTGCTTTTTACTCTCTGCTGTCACTTAGCAGTCATTCTTCTTACTTTATTTTCCACCTTTTTTCCCCCACACTTTTAGTCTCTAAGTTCCTCATGGAACATTTTCCCTTTCAGCACTAAAGAAAACAGTTCCTCTGAGTTTGTGGTCCGTATATTCTACTGTATTTCTGGACAATTTGTGGCATGTCTGCTGAATCCAAAGCATAAGCACAGTGACTGAACACATTTCTCAGTTTTAACACGAGCAGATCTCTATGACAAATAGTGCCACTGCTGAATTGCAGGGCCTATTGCAGCCCACCCACCAGGCTGAGATTCTGCAAGGGTTGGAAAATTCCGAGGGCAGGAGTTACAGTTCAGGCCTCAGCATGTGCCTGACTTGAGAGAAACAAACAGTGATGGCACAAGAACACCACGAGAAGGGCATTTTCTTTTTCACTGAACAAAAGTGTTAGTAGTGTTGGTACGGTTCAACTCCCAAGTGGCAATTTATTATAGTGGATCTAAAACTAGGAAAAGTCAGAGCAACCTTGATAGTGAAAAATTTGAAACATTAAAGAAATTAAATAATAAATAAGAACACAGGAAAATTGTAGTCATATTGGCTAATTGACATGTGGAAACAGTCTGCTTTCTGAAATTTTAAATGATTGGCACCACTTTGCTCCAGCAGGGAAACTCCAAGGGTGATTTTTATTTAGTGATAGTATTTTGCATAATAGCAACCAATTATATTTGCCAGGCATGCAAATGCTGGTGGCCTGGACATGTCATCTCAGTATCTGACCTTTTGCTACCATTACCCTGCTCTTCCTCACACAAATTGCTCAAGTCAAACCGGTAAGGAGACTTTTAAAGGCATAAATAGTACAGTACAAACAAGCACAAGTACACACTCTTCTATACAAATGCTTTATTAAAAATGCTTCTGGGGTAGCCTGTAACAAAACATGTAGAGTTAAAAAAAAATCAAGACAAACTGGTATCTATTACAATGCATTGATGTTTTCTTTCATTCCAAAAGTCTGGTCGGGGCCAGATGTGAACAGTTACACTTGCTGCCTATGTATGCTGCATTTTGAGATATTACTCTACATAAATGTGGAACTCGAGTCAAGTCTTGGTTTAAAAAAAACTTCATATATATTTTGAAATGTTTGTCGCTACAGTAGAGTGTAGGAAAAATAAGAATTATTTCTAATATTTACACAAGGACAAACAGCACAGACATTTACAAAATGAAAACAAATACAGCAGAGAGACTTTTTACAATATCTGGAGTTGATACTCTGAAAGATCCAGCCTTTGAAACTGAAATTCAGAGACAGTTAAACTTCTTACCTCCCTTTTCTTCTTCCCTCACCTCCCACCCCAGCATTCAAACCTTTTACTCAGTAGAAATGATTCATGTAGAATGTTAAGATATAACAAATGTTTTCTTCTCATAAAAAACATGTCTTAAATATATATATTTATATATTCAGGACAGATCCTGTTTCCCTTATGTGACTAGATTTACACGTGTAAGGAATAAAATTGACCCTGTAATTAGAATTGAAAACACAAAGATCCAACAGCAGAAGACAATTCCAGTGTATTTTGTTATGCTTCCTTTCAGCTTTAAAATTCCTGTTGTGTCCATGATGATGTCAGTTTGCTGCACAGCCACATTCCCCCCGGGGCTGGAAGGGGGTCAAGGCTTTAGACAAGGTCTGCAGTGGCGTGAGAGAAAGCCAAAGACAGCACTCACCATTCAAGTGTTGGTTGTTACTCACTATACAGTGGTTTTTATTAGGGATCCTGCAGTGTTCAGGAGAGCTTTTGCCAAATAACCTGCTGAACATTTAGTCCAGGCAGCCTGTACCCAAAGACAGGATATTTAAAGGTACAACCACATTCCTATTACCACTTTAAAAAGCACAGCAGTGTTAGTGCCATGCCAGAAAGATCTTCCTGCCTAAGGCAAACTGTAACTTCTCCAGGACTTCTGTAGAGCACCCTGGTTGGCAGCAGTACAAGCAGTGTCTGAGGAGAACTTTTCACTATTCCTGCTCTTATGATCTCTGATTTTTCATGTGGAGCTGCCAAATGTGGAGTGTTTGTGATTTCAGTATAATGGGTAACAAGTCTGTGGCTGTCAGAAGGAGGGTGCAGTGTGGTCCTAGAGACAAGAGGCGTTAGCTAGTCATGGGTAGGCTAGTCACCTGCCCATGGATCATTCCCTCCCATAAATAACTATCCTTTAGTGTCATAGAATCCTTCATTTAAACCTCTGTCCCTTCCCTGGAGTACAGTGTGTTGTTTGTGCTGAGGCTGCTGTAAAAATGGGTGTTAAACTGGTTGAGCACCGAGTTGCTGTGCCCAAGGTGACCGGAAGACATGGAATTGGACCACTCTCCCACACCATGGCTGGGGATATTGGAGAGCGGGGAGTAGGAATTGAAGCCTACCATGTTCTGCCCCATTTTGTCAATGGGTTCAGAGCTGAGTCCCACGGGCCCGGAGCGGCTCCCCGAGTTGGAGCCGTGGACATAGGCGGTCATGCTGGAGAGGAAGTTACTGAGGCACGGGCTGCTGGAAGAGGGAGGAGGAGATTCTTTCTCAGGTGAATTGTCAGTCCCAGGTGATGAGTTTTCCAAGATGTCCTGATGCTCTGCAGCTTTGGGGCTGCCAGTCAGGGTAGTGTCCTCAGATTTCTCAGACGCAAGAGTAGCAGCACTGGCCTCAATGTCAGACTTTCTCTTCCTCTTCCTGCGAAAGTTTCCATTGTCAAACATCTTTTCACAGTTCGGGTCCAGAGTCCAGTAATTCCCTTTTCCTGTCAAAGGAAACAAACCCACACTTTCACTTTAAAAGTATGCACACAAACCAAAAAACAGCAGTCATTTAGGGCTTTACAGTGTTTCTCTCATTTCACGGAAACAGAACAATAGCATGAGCAATACACATGTATTTTTAGTCACTCAAAAGTAGAAGTCTGTTGAATTCAGAAAAGAAGTTTAAAGTTCTGGGTTCTATCCTTTAGCCCTGACTCTTCACACAGGCAAAACTACAAGTGGAGTCACTGGGAGGGCTTTTTGTTTTGTTTCCTTGGTGAGGGAAGGAGGTTTTCAGTATATAGCTGGTCTTCTAAATTTATAGCAGAGAATAATCAAAGCCCATACTGGGCTGCTGCTCCAGATTCAGTGGGGTAGCATAGGTTTCCAACAAGACAGAACTAGATTTTTGGCCCTCAGTTGCAGAATAATTTCAATGAGTTTTTAATGTTCTCAATGGTTCTTAACAGCTGTTGATAGGAAACAACGAATAAAGGAATATCTGACAGCCTACCAGCCAAGGGGTTGGTAATGGCAGAGGTGTGATTCCAAGCAAAACACTAATTGAAACAAACAAAATAAAAGCAGCCTGCTCTCCTCTTGAGAATTAATGCTGACTCCCCAAAGTCATTGGATTTCTTTGACAAATCCCCTTCCCTTTACTTCCCACTTGTTTGACATAAGACATGCATTAACCAAATGGGTCTTGAGTGTGCCTTGCCCACTTAAATGTTCCTGTGCATGCTGAACCTCGTGCTCAGCTCACTGATCTGTTCTTGGGAAGACCAAGAGCAGGACAGAATTCCCTTCCCTCCAGAGATCTCACAGCACCACTGATTCACACCTCAGCTACGCACAGATGCTTTCTAGTTCAGCCTCTTGAAAACAAAGTGCTGCTGTATCTATGTCCTGTATCTGGGCTACCGAGTCTCTTTAGAGTGCACTAGGTATTTGGAAATTAATCGGGTTTAGTTAGAGGTGGGGGAAAAGAGGGAGAGTGCTATACCTGGATCATCTTCATCTCGAGGCACCTTCTTGAAGCAGTCGTTGAGAGACAAGTTGTGCCGTATGGAATTCTGCCAGCCAGCTTTGCTTTTGTTGTAGAACGGGAAGTTGTCAGCCACGTACTGGTAGATCTGGCTCAGCGTCAGCCTCTTGTCAGGTGCCCCGTGGATGGCCATGGCAATGAGGGCAGAGTAGGAGTAAGGTGGTCTCACCAACTTCATGAGCTCCTCTTGGGATGGGAGGGGAAGCCAGCCAAGGTCAGTTCCTCCCAAGCCGTGCACGTTAGGCAAGAGCTGCCTCTGCATCCCGTACGACTGAGGAATGAAGGGGCTGGTGTTGGACCCTGGGAGATACGGTGGTGGGGTAATGGAAGGTCCATTTAGCCAGAGGTAAGGATTGGGAGTGGCGTTGTAATCCGTCGTCTCAAAGGTGCTTGGCCGCTGGGGACTCGGGATGTTCTGTGGATGGAAGAAGTTCTCGTAGTAGATATTCATCTCCGGAGGTTCTTGGCCGATATTTGGGAACTGTGGGCTGCAGCGTGGAGGGGAGTGCGTTTGTGGGTCAAAGAAGCTCATGCTCTAACCCAGGCAGCTGCTGAGTTGTGACACACCTGTGCTAGTGCTCCTTTCCTGGGACAGGTGCATCACCTGTGCCCTTCCCTAGGTACTTATGCACCTGTAAATGTTTCAGCCTGTGCTGCAGGCTCCACCCCACAGCCCTGAGTGGCTGCAGATGAGGACGATATCCTTTTTGGAATGCTGGCAGTCCCAGTCAGTCATTGATGTCACATCAACCAAACGTGAAAGTTACAACTGTTTATCTTAAATGAATGAAGGAATTTTCCACTAATGTGATGCACATGAAGAAAGCCTAAGGCATCTTGAAGTTAAAACTCAGAGATCCTCCTCTTTCTACCTTTCACAGTGAAGCCTTAGAATTTAGTATTTTTTTCTTATTAAAGAAAAGCTATTTTGTGTTGCTGTTAGTAACACCTCAGAATGCAAAACCATTGTCACTGGTCAATGAAACAGTAGAAATGTATACTTAGAAAAAAAAAAGAAAAGAAGAAAGAAAAGAAAAGGTCAGACCTTTTCCTTTTGTAACTTTAATTGCAGACTTGCTTGTACTTCCCCCTAGGCAATTCCAGCACTACAGGCAAATTCTGTAGCTGGTTACTCACGTGAGTAATCTTACAGATATAAATGGAATTAACTCCCTAAACTAAGGATTAATCTTGTGAGGAAAGCGTTTCAAGTTTAATAATCAAACCTTTCTTTAGAGCTTAAATTGGTGAACTGAGATGGGAAATCATTATATGCTGCTTCCTCTTTGCTGCAGGATTGGTGCCGAGAGCTCATAAAACCTCTCAGCACAATTTCCAAGCAGGAAAGCAGCAACAGCGTTTGGCAGAGCTCTTTTTAGCAAAGTTCCAGTGACTTCATCTGTATCTATACAGACAACAGCTGATTCCTTAAAATTAAGTAGTAAGGAAAAACCTCTAGCCCTTTTATGGTTTGGACAAATCCTTAATGCCTTGCATGGCTCCCTGTGCATTAGAAGGAGGAAAGAGAAGAGCTGCAATCTCACCACCCCTGTCTGGGCATGGCAGCTCTTCACTGCCTGAATGCCTGCACTGGATTTAGAGCAGAGTTGCAGTTCCCTTCACAGTGATATTTGCATATTTTTTTTTTGTGGCTAAGGCACATCCATCATGTAGAACTTGCCTCAACCTTCATACCCATGCAATTAAAGAAGGTCCTGGTATGACAGGGCCATCCAGATAGCTCTTGTCTTACAATTTCTGCAGAAACACCAGTTTTGACCCATGGATTTGAATTCCTGGCTGCACCAAAGGCCTTTTGCTTTGTCACACATTCATCTTAATCTTTTGTGCTGCAGCACAACCACCAAGACTCCCCGCTCCCTGAGAATTTGTGAATCACCGATGTCATGTCCATACTGCTGCTTTGAAAGTTATGAAAAAAATTCCACTGGAAATGCTGCTGAAATATTGAGTATGGAATGACAAAGCAAGCCAATTTGCCAGCTCAGAAATGCAGCTCTACAGCTGTTACTTTAAAAATACATGCTTTCACTGCACAGAAAATCATTTGTACCACAACAAACAAGCTGCTGCTTTAATTTGAATGGCTGAGAGCTCAGAGTATGTAAATGCTAAATAACCTGTGCAGAGACACACGTTAAACAGACAACAGTTAAGTGGAACATAGTGAGACTGGCTTATTTTCTAGGTGACAACTGCTGTGCAAAAGGAGACTTGGACAAAAAAAGAAAGAAAAAAAAAATTTTTCAGGGACTAATAATGTGAGTGCTTCCTTCCTCAAGGAACCAATCTGAAATAATTGTTTTTCCCGTAAGCATGTGAGTTACAAACTCAAACAAACAGCAAAATGCAGTTTGAGCAACATTCCTTACAGCTTCCTAGTTAACTTACTAATATATAGATATGTTTTAAAATTATGTGTGTATTCCTGAAAATATTGGCACAAATATTGCTAATAACCTCCCCTTTATTTACAGAAGAGTCAGTAGAACAAAACATTTAAGAAACCCTCATGTGAGTAAAACCACATTTACAATTAACTAAAGACCTAGAATATAGTGAGAAAAATAAACATAGTCTATTTTTAACCTGCTCAAAAAATTAGATTTTTGGCCAAAAAACCCTTGAAAACAAGAAAAACTTGTAAATTTATTCCAAGAAGTAAAAATGCAGCTAACTGCATCATGGACTTTGATGAGTGACATCCAAATACTTACTCCCTGAGGTGCTCTGCATGCATAGTTACAACAAAAATACACTCAAGCGGGTGCTGAGTGAATACAGGCTTTGCAAACAGCCCAGGCTTTACAAGGGGAAAAGCATTACTTCTGCGGCCAGAGACTGGTGCAGGCTGTGAAATCCCCTCTGCAGATGACTCCCGGTGGAGCTCCGTGCGGTAGAGCCGGGCGAGCCCGACTGTGCGGTGCCTGGGGACGCACAGCCCTCCCCGCCCTCCCCCGGGGCACGCCTGAGCCACGCGTCCCACAGAGCCCTGCAAAGCACGGACTGGGCTGAGGATGGCAAGCGCTGCTTTTACAGCAAGGAGGTGCAGAGACACCTCTGGGCTTCTGCCACGGAGCTGTGCAAGGGGATGCAAAGGTCTGGTCCCTCCCCGGCACGTCTGCGCTGGCACAGCTTCCAGCAGGGACACGATCCCATCGGCAGCACCTCCCTTCAGCTGGCTGGGCCTGATTTACTCACACCAGAGCATAAACAGTGCCAGGAAAAAGGTACTTTGTCAGTACTCTGGGCACACCTTGCTGCTGCAGGGTCACTGCAGGACGCGCTCCTGGGCAGCTCTGCTGCTGCAGGTGCTCCTTTGCAGGCAAGGAGGCAGCAAGGAGAGAATCAACTCTGCTCAAGCTGTGGTGGCTGAGTCAGAGCTGCAGGGATTTGAGTCTAGCCAGGACTATTGTCCTGGGGTCCTCACCGCTGAGAGTCTTCCTTTTGGCAGGGCTGAAAGAAGGTAGCAATCCCAGAAGTGGAGAATAGAGAAGGAAAATTGATGAGGCTTCCATATAAAGAGGCTGGGAAAAGGTGGCATGCTGACCAAGCTACACTAACAGATCTTGTTTAGGGCTGAAAAACTCTGCAAATAAATTGGAGGCTGCTGCTGGGGACAGTTTAATGACCATTGTTTCCAAATGCATTGGGTCAGTAAGGTCTGACTAGGTAGGATGCATCATATTTTTAACATTCTTTTACTGCACTACAGTACTGCGTGGCCCTGAGTGCATGTCTCCACCAGCTGGGAGCCTAGTCAACCACGGGCTGTTGTCAAACCAAAGACTGTTGACAACTCTTGCATTATACAAATATTTGCTCCTCTCAATTTCTTAAGTGAAGCTCCAAAATCTGCAAGGTTGAGGCCGAGCCCTGGCAGAACCATTGTTTTCCATAGGTTTTTTAGGTCAGCTGCCATGTACCCCCCTACTCCAGCCAACAGTAGAATTTCTTCCCACTGAATACCCTTCTATAAAAGAAAAGATAATATCTGAAGTCTTGGGTTGAGAAAGGTTCAGATTAATTTCATTTAAACTCAGATTCCTCAGCATTTCCACTTATACTCCAAAGTAACCTACACATCCAGTGTTTCTGAAATGCAGTGACTTGGGAGAGGTGTGTACACACCAGCACAGATTCATACAAACTATTTCTGTGGTCACAAAGAAGAGGGAAAAATTGTTTTTGAAAGAAAAGAGTCCATATACAAGTCAATATACCAAGCAACCCACCTTGTTTCAAACAATTCACACCGTGAGTTCAGAAACAGCTCAGTATCCATCAATTAGACATTTTCACACAGTGAAAAATTCTCAATGTTCTCAGTTGTCCAGTAGATTACTTTTAGAAGTCTTCATGTCTTATTCCACTAATCATCTGCCCAGCATATCCACAGAATAAGCCACACCATGAGAAGGAACAAGGTGTAGCAGGCAAAGCAATGTCATCTCAAGGACATTAGAAAAACATAAGAAATGTAAAATACAGCATTGCAAAACAAGGGAACTGAGCTTTGTTTCTAGAAAGGCAGGTTGAACATTAAATTAATGGAAAAGGCAGCATCATTTGGATCTGTGCAGTAAGTGCTGCAATTCTAGAATGCCCTCAGACTTTTCAAGTCTTCTGGAACAAAATCACTGTAGATTTTTGAAGCAACTTTATAACTGGGTTTTTAGAAGGCTATGAAACCTTGTAAGGGCTCGTAGCCGCTCTCTGACCGTGAGAATCATGATAATAAAAGCAGTCATAACTCCTACCTCCACAGAGGCCTTCCACCATCTCCTAATATATAATAAATATGGTAGAGGGGATTAGGTGTCCCCTGACTCGTGTATCAGTTGTGACAGGCCACAGGCAGGCAAGGACTCCACAGCTTCCCTTTGGCTGCCCGTGGCTGCCACGGGATCTGCTGTGCCGAGGGACGCAGACGTGGCCACATCTGCCACAGAGGGGCAGAATCAGTCTGTGACAAATCCTTCTCATGGTAGAATCTGAGGTGTCCTTCTCACTTACAGGGAATTAATACAGCTATGGACACTTCAATCAAGCACACTTTGACAGCCTCACTGCTGCTGCAGCTCCCGAGCAGCCAACAGGGCTCTCTCTCTTTCAGATCACCTGCTTGTTCTTCTACTCTCACCACTAAATGTGTGTTTATTTGAGAAATCAATGGTGCTAAAATCAAATGAAAAATCGACACGGGGACCAAAGAAATTAATCTGTACACCCTTCCAAAACCCTTCAAAGTTTAAATTCTTGTGCATTTCAATGAAATGAATTTACTCATGTCAATGCATTTCAATGATTTATAGGAAGAAAAAGTAGCATCATGCCAAGGCTTTTGTTTCAGTCATATGTCAACATCAAGGTATTTGCTGGTGTGGATAAATCAGCTCCTCCCTCTCCACAACTCTAATGGAGATCTCATTGAAAAGATATTTTAGAGCCACAGATTTTTTTTCAGAAAACGTAACTTCCTTTTTTAATGAAAAAAGTTTTCTTAAGTGTTCTACGCCCTTTAGTACTCGCACGACACGAACACTTGGGGAAAATTAATTAGAAGCTAAAGCTGGAAAGGGAATTGGTGCAAGGGCAGGGAACTTCTCTGTGGACACACCCAGCCACAGATAAACTTAAGGTTCTTTCATCGCAGCCGGGGGTTGAGTGCAGTAAACTAAGATAAGCTGACCTGCGAACAGGATAATTTAGGGTGCTGTTAATCCCGGCACTTCCAGGGGCTGCGCCGGGGTTCCCGGGATCCGGGCAGGCAGAGCCGCCGCCGCTCCGCGATGTGCGCAGAGTTCGCGGCTTCCTGTCGCCCCCTGGCGATGCCTCCCGGGAATGCGCAGCTTCCGTGCGGACCCGCCCCGGGCGCGGCCGCGAGCTCCGGGCCTGATGGGATCCTCCTGTCCTGGAGCTGCTGTCCGGGACCGCCCGGACAACCCAAACTAGGAGCGGGATCTGTAACAACAACCCATTCTACATGTGAACATTTTCAACTTTTCTCGTATTAGAATCCTTCATTTCCTTTGGAATTTTATGTGGAAATTCTGGTGGATTTAGAGTTATGTCTTTGTTTTAGATTAGTTTACTGTTTTTGGTTTTGTTTCCCCATCCCGATCTGCAATGTTCCTGTTTTCCTGTCTTGAAAAAGAAGTCCAAATGCAGTTGTGAAGAAAGACTACAAATTCAGGGACTGTGCACTAGTGCTGCTGAGTGTGTCAAAGCAACTGAAGTAAGGCTTTGCATTCTTCATTATTTGTAGAATCCATGTACCCAATCATAACAATACTTTAGTGTACAATAAAATACCGTTAAAAATACAAGGTTAAAAGGTCTGCATCTAAAGCTGCTCTATCCAAGGCTGTTTTCTTATGTCTAAACACATATAAATAAACACTCTGCAGAAAGTCTTCCATTAAAATACCTGTTAAACACGGACAGTTGTTTAGACTTCTTCTAGTTACAACAATACAAGATTCCTACTACTTCACCTACATAAGCCCTTTTTGGCTGCTGGCCTGCCAGGGCATAGATACCTGAAATGACTGTTTTCTGATCCCCATCACCTGTCCTGTGCCTTTTGAATCAGTCACCATTTAAACCCATGGTGAGACCATCATGGGCTGAACTAATCCAAGCAATGGCAAGGCCTGTCAAGGGTTAACTGTGAGTGAGAGATCTGTTGTGCCTGTCACATCAACCTGGTGCTAAATGCAGGTTGAATACCCACACACATAATGGGGCATCTGGAGCTGCAGAATGCATTAATACACATGAAAAAAATCATTATCACAGACACTGTATTTTTTCCAGCTCAGACGCTCACAGTGGCTGTCTCATCCTAGGGCCAGCCATAGGAAAGCTCCCTCATGGCACACAGAAGCTGTCAGCTACCCTGGAAGACAAAAAACTACATTGAAAAAGGATAAATCTATGCAAAACCCGATCAGATCAAACTGACCTCACTTTAAAACCTTGATTAAATTTATCTAACATTTAAAAGTTTATGAAATCCGTGGCCTACCCGAGGTTTGTTTGCAGAGCAATTCTTGGTTTACAGTGTTAATCTTTAGCACAAGCTGCATCATGAAAGCAAATCAGAACAGAAAATTATACACCGAGTCAATAAAGAACAAGTCCTCTCCTCACCCCAGAGCAGTAAACACTGCCAATGCTGAACTCCTTCCAGCTGAGGGCAGCCCCTGGAGTGTTGCTCAATATTCCCCCTCAGAAGGACCTTGAATACCTAAGAGCAAGTAGGAACTGAGTCCTGGCAGGGAAATAGAAGTACGTTCTATGGAGTGACTACTCCAACGCACCCAGGACAGGAGATGGCTGCAAGCTTTTTTTCGTGGAGGCTTCCATGTTCCCAAAAAAGAAGAGACCTAAAACGATGGACATCTCCTCATCCCCAAAATAATGAGGGAAAGAATCCTTAAACTGTTTCGTTTTCTTCCCTCCTCAGAAATGGTTTTTTAAAAAATGGGTGCTGCAAAACACAAGTTGGCTTTAAATTCTCTGATTTCTCTTGATTTCTAAATAAGAAAATGCTGTGTTTGGTTAAGTTGTTGCTTTCATCTTCCCCCACTCTGGAGAACTGACCTGTGCTTTTGTTTAAAACAGAATGCCCTAATTCTGGATGATTCCCATTGACGTTGGCATATATGGAACCAGTCTCTGGGATAAATGTTCCATCATTTGAATAGTTCTGTACTGAGGCTGAAACAAAAAAAACCAAAAGAAGGATCTTTTGGTATTTTTATGATAGTTAAGCTAAAACCCTTGAAGACAGCAGAGGAAGTGAGCATAGAGAATTATGTGGTTGGGTGCCTTTAAACACAACTCCTGGACCTCAGCTGACTTAAATGGAAACCAGATTTGATAAAAACCAAAATCACTTTCTCCTTCCTACCATACTATTTTAAAAACATATTTAACATCTCTTCTTTCTAAAAGTGCCCTCATCCCATGATCAGGGTGGAACAAATGAAAACAGAGAGCCAATGATGTCTGAATAACCAGTGTGGCACCAACACCCCCACTGGGGACTGGGAGTAGTTGATCTTTAAGGTCTTTTCCAACCCAAACCATTCTATGATTCTACTCACCCACAATTCCTACTGTCTAATAAAGCAGGTTACCGACTGTGTGTGGTAGGATAAAAGTTCAATGTCGAGCAGGTACACAGGCCTATCACACATTCAAGTTCCAGAACAATGTGTTCCTAAGGTCTGTAAAATCTTTAATAAAACTCTCCTTCCTCCTCAGAAACTTGATCCTTATTGACTTAGACTCTGACCATTTTCCTATAGCTCACACCAACGAATTTTTATCGAGATTTTAAGAGCATTAATTTCCCCTCAGAATGAATATTTACATCATAATTTCATAATAAGAACTTAGTATGACTACATGGCACAAACAAGGGCAGGCTGGAGACCCAAGTCCCATGAGGATACTCCTGAGTACTCTGATGTGGGTAAATGCCAACATTTGCATGTGTGACCAGACCTTGTGCTGCACTGAGAGCAGCTCCTGGGGCTGGACCAGCACCTCTAACATGGTGTTACACTCCACAGAGACACCCAGGTACCCGTGTCTGTCTAAAAATGAGATTTCTGCTCAAACTGCAACAATGTGCAGCTTAATTGCATCTTAGGTCACTGCAGTGTAACAGCTCCGTGCAGGTCAGCTCATCAAATCTCAGCTGCATGTGCAGCTTTCCTACCCCTGCAAACAGCTCATTAATTACAGACTCACACAACCCATCATTATCTCAGTGCCACGTGAGAGCAAACCAGACTGTCTCCAGCCAGACTGTTGGAAATGGTGGAGAGAAGGGAAATAAGTGGTACAGAAAAGCACGTGAGAACGTGGTTGTGTTCCTGACCTGCACGGTGAGAGGTGGGAGGGCTTAGAGCTGAAGCCATTCCTGCTGCACTAATTCCCTCCACAGCAGCCTGACCCTGTCTTGGAGGAAATTTCTGCCCTCTGTGCTTCCCCTCAAAGAATGTCAAACACAGGTTCTGTCCTCCCCTCTGCATACGTGAACTAAAGGCCTGTTGAGCTTGTGACAGAAATGGCAGCAATCCGTGCTGATTTACATTTTTAAGCAGATGTTGCCATACTGGCACTTTGTTATCCCAGGGCATCCATTTTCCCTCATGCTATGGCATTTGTTTGGACTAAATGTCAGTAGCCACAGTTTCTGGAAACTTGTGAAAGCTGGAGATTGTTGTCCAAACATCCTTAAAATTCCAGTTCTATGAATGCCCTGTTCTTAGCAGCTACTTTTTCTTGGTTAATTTTGCTTTTCTGCTCAGAGTTGATTGGCATGATTTCAGGCTTGAAACTTGGGCTGGCAAGAGGAGGACAATCTGTGGTGTGGGACAAATAAAAAAATTATTGCTGATATTTAGTAAACTAAATGTGAACCTAAACCCTTCACCAAAAACTGTGGTAAAACCTGAGCAAAACACAGGCACGAATCTCGAACCACTGGCTTAACACCCAGCACCAAACTTCCTTTGGACATTGTGCTCCTGCCTTCCTGGTATTTGTTTCTGGGCTCTTCCTTCGCTTCCGTTCTTCCTACTTCTTTTTTTGAGTCACAATGTTTCAATAACAATTTACAATAACTGCTAGAGGTAAAACTCTATTATTCCACTCACCTGAAAACATATCTGCAAGATACAATAAACAAAAGGTAACCTTTAATAGGTATTTTTACGAAGAATAAACAGCTCCTAAATCATCCTTTTCTTACTCATTGCCAGTAGAACCAAACCTTTTCTTCTAAAATACTTGTTTATTTTGTGCTATATTCAAGGTACCTGCAGATAATATTGAAGGACAGCTTTGATATCCTCCCTGCTCTTCCCCCAGGTTAGAAGGGTGTTAAATGTGCACCCTTCAACCTTTCACTTTCTCTCACTCACAGATAACCTTCTCTATTAAACAGAAGACTTTTTCCTAGGAAAGCCTTTTTCCTCCTCTGTGCCTCTTCAGAAGTATTATCAAGTTGCTGTGGAAAGCAAATGAAACAAAGTGAAACAAAAAGTCTATCAGAATTCACGCCAAACACTGTAGTGTTAAAACTGGGCCCGTTTTGTTTTGCTGTCTGTGGTTATTCTGGTGAAGGTGCAGCATTAGTTCCAATGGCAAATATTCCAAGCCTCTCACAGAAAACAATCACTAAATGTTCCTGTAGAAAACAGCTTCACTCTGAAAACTTGCAGAGTCTAAATTCATAAAACTAATTTATTCACACTCTACGTTAACGTGTTGATAGAAAAACTTAGGCTGAAACAAACTGCAGATGTCTTTCCATAGATCATCTCCACAGAAAGGAATAACTTCTTTGTCTGTCCCAAATCCATAGAAATGGCAACAAGGCCAGCCCCCCACCCACAACACTATACATGAGCATATTTTATTTACTTGGTATAAACCTATGTAGGTGTCTGAAACATAAAGGGATGAGTGAAGGAAACCAATTATTCACTTTTAGACCCCCCTCTATCTGGATAACACGCTTAGAAAGAGAAAGAACTGACAGGTTGTAAAAACCCCGAGGTGCTGACCTGCAGTGCTGTGGAGCTTCACACCAGTGAGGCATCACCTCCCAACTCTACCTCATGAGGTGGGAAGACACAGAAAATCAATCTAAGCCCAGAAAACTTGGGCTCGTAGAATTCCATTTGCTGTCAGTAAAAACCTATTACCTTTTATGTGATGATACCCGGAGATGTCAGGGAGAAAGGGTCAGGGCAAATAAACCAGATTTGTAGCATTTTATTGAACAGCAGAAAATGTAGCTTTTGTTCATCGTGCTGTTGGATGTAAGGTCAATTTGTACGTGTGTAAATAAACTTTTGCATGTTTTCCACATAAGAGCTACTGTCCTGCAAATAACTCAGGCATATGGTGTCACAGCCACGGACATCACCCGGGAAAGACTGAGGATACAGAGCAGTGTGCTGGGAGCAGCAGAGGGATCTGAGGGCTGTAAATCCAGCTACAGCCACACAGTAAATTGTCAGTGGCTATTTTGTGCTGAGCCATCTGTTGCCTTGGCTACACTGCCGGCGAGGGTTTAAGGATATCTGGAGTGTGTCTGTACAAGCTCCAGAAAACTGTAACTCCTCTGCTCTCTGGAAGGAACAGACCCTGACTTGCATTACACAGGGAGCGTTGTAGTTGCCCTTTCAGTACATCTCACTTCCCAGGAACAAGCTTTGTCCCCGGGGAGCACACAGTTCCCTTTGGCCTCACAACCAGAGGCTTCTGTTCCTGATCCCAGTGGACACATCCTGCAGTATTTTCCTCAAATGTTATTCCTGTATCTGCATCACAAGTAACTTATCAGAGCCCATGGGTGGTGTTCATATTCTCCATCAGTGCCTTTCTTTAGAGTAGCTGGTGCTCTAAAATGGAATATTTGTAGGTAGATAGAATTATTTTCAGTTGAGAAGTGTAAAGGTCTTGTAAAAATTGATCACAGATCTGTTGATGAAGGTTTGAAATGCTGCTCCACAGACTGCTTTCCGTCTTCCAGAACTTTGGAAATGCGCTGAAAAAACACCAAAACAGATTTTTGTAGGTTAAAAGTGATCTGTGTTGGATTCAGTAACATGTATGTTAATCACTTGTGCCTTAAGCTGTAGCTAGAGAAAAAAGACATTGACCAAATCCTTCATGTTTTCAAATCATTTCTCTATTCTGCAAAACCTTAAACCTGTATTTAAACCTGTCCACATGATTCCAAACATGCTGTGAAGCACTTCACAACTGGATTTTTAGCTTTAGTTAGTCATTTTTCCACCATGTAAGAATGAAAATTCTATCCTCTGTATTTTATATGCTATTTAAGTTTAAATGTGAGGGGATGAGATAGTGCTGAAAAGCTGCAACTCCTGGGTCTGAAAAGAGCAAGTATGTGATAAATTGAATGTAAGTGAAATACGATAGACTTCAAATTGATAGGTTATTCTTGTTCCTACCAGAAAAATATGATTATGAACACATTTAACTGAAGGTTTTCCTAACTGTTGCTCTATGGTCTCTGAAGGCATTATCCTCTCCTTAAAAATACCAAACAACACTGCAGAAAGTAATGAATATAAGTGAAATCTATTACCTAGGAAAAAAGAAACCAAAACATCAAACCCTTTGCATTGAAAGATCAGCAAATTTGACGTGTAAAATACTACAAGTGACCCAAAATACTTGTGCAGTAATGCATGTTGGTAGCTACCCCCATCTGTGTTAAATGTCACCTTCCCACTACCTGCAAAGTAGGAAAACTTTCACATTCTGCATCCGAATAGCTGCTCTGGATATACTTTTTTTGCTGCCAAACACTGAGTTAAATGAAATAGTTTCAATTTTATGAAAATTTCAGACATCAGTGAAACGTTCCTCACTTTAAAGGAAGGCAGCCGGCTTTAAGCAAGAGTGACGACTCCAGCGGGAGCCGATTTCTGCTTTCCACTAAGCATCTCCACTAAGCATCTTCGCCCTGTGCCGTGCTCAGCCCTCTCCGAGCCCGGCGCTCCCATCCCGGCCCCGTCCTATCCCACGGGAATCGCCGCTTCCCTCATTCCCTCCCTGCCGGCACCGGCACTCGGCGGGCCACCCCTGCCCTCTCGCGGTGCGGGAGCGGAACTGCACACGCAGGTACCTCCCTGCATCCCTCCATCCCTGCATTCTTGCATCCCTGCATCCCTGTATCCTTGTATCCCTCCATCTCTTCAGCCCTTCATCCCTCCATCCCTGCATCCCTCCATCCCTGCATTCCTGCATCCCTCCATCCCTGCATCCCCGTATCCCTGAATCCTTCCATTCCTGCATTCCTGCATTCCTCCATCCCTGCATCCCTGTATCCCTGTATCCCTGCATCCCTTCATAGCTCCATCCCTGTATCCCTCCATCCCTGCATTCCTGCATCCCTCCATCCCTGCATCCCCATATCCCTGCACCCCTGTATCCCTCCATCCCTGCATTCCTGTATCCCTGTATCCCTCCATCCCTGTATCCCTTCATCCCTCCATCCCTGCATCCCTTCATCCCTCCATCCCTGCATCCCTCCATCCCTGCATCCCTCCATCCCTGCATCCCTCTGTCCCTCCATCCCTGCATCCCTCCATCTCCGTATCTCTGCATCCCTGCATCCCTGCATCCCTCCATCCCTGCATCCTTGTATCCCTGAATCCCTCCATCCCTGCAT